>CM060950.1:341051434-341276434 GCA_030765055.1 Mantis religiosa | reverse complement strand
ACGAACGTGAGTGTGTTTATGAACAGCATAACACAAAAACTAAAGGTCGGTTAAATACCAAAGCTGGTATTTTAATTTCACCATCTTTCAAGAATATGACATAAAAACGTTCAAGAAAATTTCCCCCGACCCTAAATTATAGAGAGCATCCTCTTATAGAAAACAATTTTGAAACAGGTTAGTTTTCTCAAAAATTGATCTAACTCTTTTATTAAAATACCATTTTAAGACATTTTCATGATACATGAAATGTACGTATATCTTGAATTTTCTGGAAATAGTCTCTGAAGTCTTCATTCTAGATAACTGATAAACCGTAAGAGATACACAAAATCTTATTACATAAAAATTGTGAAACTCATTTAAGCAAGTATATATTTTAATGTATGGAGCTAAGCATTTTTGAGATAATCCTGGTTATTGGCTTGAGTTTTCTATACCTGTGCTTTTGTAAAATGAGAAGTCAAGTTTTATTTTCCTATGTGCTTCTCCTAGAAATGCAAATAGTCTCGTAGTGAACAGCGCTTTAAGATTTAACTATCACTTAAAGCTACCCATCTTTAATAAAACAATTTCTACAAATGTTTATCTCGATTAATATGCATTAGGTAAAAGAATAAGCTTTAGCAAGTGTAGTTTGTTGAATAGTGAGATAAAGTCACGTGAAAGTGACACATAACAATTTTCCAATTACTACTTTAAAATATAGGAGGTTTTCTTTCCCAGAACTGTGGTGTCTCACATAATAGTCGAGTTTACTGTATACCAACCACTTACATGAATTCTTAGGATCTCTGTTATTGCCCGCCTCTCTAGCGTAGATGGTAGCGTGTCTGCCTCCCATTCAAGAGGTTCCGAGTTTGGTTTCATTTGAGCATCATTTCAGCAATTTCATTCATCGTCCGAGATTATTTACGTTGGAGGACATCAGTTAAAAAAAAGTGTTTTTGACATCTTCGACAGTAATTGGATTTCATATCTAATTGTGAGGTCGAACTTTATTATTCAGCATTCTCGTTAATACCTAATAAAACTTTCGGTGAAAGTATAACCAATGTACCATCTAAATAAGTATTGTTGGGGTTCACCTATATATCTGGAAAACGTTTTCAACATCGCGCACGTACGAGACTACAATCTGTATCAAACTAGAGCGATCCTGTTGTAAACATATGGGAGGCAAGAAAGAGAAACACAAAGAACCGGAAACCGCATCTATAGATACCAATAAATTTTCCTTACCACTCAGCAGCCTAAGAGCATTCGGTTAAAGTATCTTTGTCTCTCTCTTTCCAGGCTCCCATATGTTTACAACAGGATTTTTCTGGTTTGAGACAGATTATACAACTTTCGAAAGACCCATCATGCATTGGAAGTGAAATTAGAATGCTCGGAACTATGGGCACTAAAGCTCTCGGGCAAATCGTGTATGTGCCGGCTGGAAGGAGGTGGTGTTGTAAGGCCGGCTGGACGATGACTTGGCAATGGAAAGTAGAGGCGTACCGTTACACACTGAACTTGCCCTGCTTCCCTTATTCGCCTACTTACAGTGCCGGGGCCAGGCAGCCTTTTCTAACAAACTAATGAAAGTACACAACACGTAGTGTAACCATCACAAACGTCCATGGTAATGAATACCACCAGAAGGAGGTCATATCTTAAATGGCTAACGAAATTGCAATGTTTTTTTTTCTTCTTCCAAATTTAATAAAATGAAGACTGAAAGGAAAACTTTTACTTTCTATGCTCTACACTAGTCGAATTTGCGTTCAAAGAAGCAATTCCATAACCATATTTAAAAGATTAGATGTGTTTTAATGCTTTCTGAATCCAAAGTTAAAATTCCTTTGTTTAAATCCGGAATCTTCTTTGAGTTTTACGCAGGGGTGAATTTAAGGAAAATCTCCAGTTAACCCTTACTTGATTGACATTTTCTTATCTTTTTCATAAATGGCTGTGCAAATTTTAACATATCGTGGAAGTTCAAGTTGGTACGACAAACATATTCTGAAATGTTCCGATCTATACTTTACAATTTTATTACATTTTATATGATTGGGGAAGATGCACTCTAGGAACAACTTATACCTGATTAAAATATTCCTACAACTAATATGAAAACATATTGATGACTTTAGCAACGCCTAAAATACTATAGTAGCGTTCGTCAAAATACGAGAACTTGCAATCCTTTGTTATGGAATAATGGTCATAACCATTATAATGAACAAACTTAAAACATTGCATATCATATGTAATTTTAAATGCAAAAATCGATGAAAATGTATTTTACAAATAAATTAATTTATATTTGTTTACATGGTACTTCATTTAATACCTATATGGTCTTACTTATATTGCTTTAGCCGCAATGTGGTGTAAACATACCCAGAAATTATTAATAATTTATTTGAAGCACTTATTCTGCTTAGTACCATCCACCTTTATGCACAAGTGTTAAGAGATTTACACTCTTTATACTAGTCAAATTGGCCTCTAGGCGTTTGAAATTTTTTTTAAACTCCAGTACCATCTACTAGTGCAATTTGTTATCATGCTTGTTACGTAAATATAAATACAGATAAATTTTGTAGGTTATCTGGAAAAAGGGGCCGTATTTGTGTTTAAGCCAAAGGCAATAAAACATAATTCTCTTGTATGGAGGTGGGTGTGTCTGCCTTATAATTAGGAAGGCGTGAATATGAAACCCATTTGTTGTGAAATACTTGGATAACAATTTTTCTGGGAATTCTCAAGTACAGAGTGCATCTCAGATAACTTTTAAGCTGAACCAAATTAGCCATTTAATTAAATCCATTTACGATCTAATATTAACTGCCCGGTTAAAGGACATTGTCATAAAGTAAACAGAAAGAGGTTCTAGAACAAATGACGATATTACTAGCACTGTCCGATTTAGATGCAAAAAATTCCGCATGTAGCTCATCTTCCTCGTTCTTTTTTGTTTTTGTTGTTAGCTGCATGTGCTCTAATTCTGTTTACATGTGTATTCATTCAACAATAGAATTAATCTCTTTTAATCATGCTTACTATACAGTTTATAAATCATAGTTTATGTTCCATTTACTTTTAGCCGTAGGATGTAACGGAAACATTTTCAAAAATCGTTTATGTATATTTTTGAGCGCAGTATATCTTTTCGAGGCATCTCTTTATATTAATGACAGTTATGTACTTTGTTACATTTTGAGCTCAATACAATAATTCTCTTTAACGTCTAAACTTCCAATATTTTCTCTTTGTTAAATTAGCGCTATTCTTCTGTTTATTTTTCCGATTTTCATTAACTTTATTATGCTTTGACTAATTTTATTCCACTTGAAAATTCTATTACTTGTATTTTACCACTTCTTCATCTTATAAATCTAGGTTTTGTTCTTCTTCTGTAACTTCTATTCCTTTCCCTGCAAAAGCTATTTTTTTTTTGTTTTAATTGCCTAAAATGGGTTTATTACTCAATCAGAAATATTTTCGCTTCGTTAAACTTCATTTTAACCTTCGATAATTACATCCCCTTTTAGTAGGAATACGTTATTTTATACTTTCCTTAATGGTGCTTACCGGAATCAAATTAATGCGTCTTTTGGATGCTGAAATATCTAGCATTTTCCATGATGTAAACAATAGCATAGTTTTATGAAAGACGATTTCTTTTTGCATAATTTAATGCACCATGTTTGATTTTGAAACTTTGACACATTCTTCTTATTAATGAAATATTCCATTTATTAATTTCTAAAGCCAAATGAATGTATTCCATTTTTCTCTTAAGTTCTTAATCACTACAACTTATTCTATTTTTCAAGTTGAACTGAATTATTTACTTAAAACACATCGTAAGATCATTAAATAAATATGTGTAGACATTTTATAAACATTTGGTCGCTTTTATAACCTCCGGTGCACAAAATTTATGCAAAGAAGGCTAAAGCCAAATAATTAAAGTTTTTCGAGATGTAAAATATATGCTGGACGTGTAAGTTTTGAGCCCAGCAGCAAGACGCACGAAGTGAAGCAACCCGCAAATTGATCGCGTCTGGATTATCTTCCTATACAATGTTTGTGAGAAAAGCCTCAATTACAAAGATATTAATATGCTAATGTGGTTGTAACCTGGGCATTCTCGGAAAGAAATGAGTATGAGCCTGGTAATTTCACCGGTCTATCCGTGAACGACAAACTTGTCTCAGTAAATTGTTATATCCGGTACTGGGTTAAGCAACGGGTTTCTTCCCAGGGTTAAACATAAACTGGCATTATAGTTTTTGCTAATGGAAAGTATAACAGTTCTATGCCGCAAGCATGCCCGCATCCAGGTTGAGAAAGTGAAGATAGTTAACAGAACAACTTGTTGTGTTTACTGATATATCCCCCCCTCCCACAGAAAAGGGCGAAAAAGAAAAGCAGCAGGACAAATTCTCATCTCGATTTTGTGGTTCACATTTATTGTGGAACGACATAATCCTACATAGTTCTTTGTACCTTATTCGTAAACTAGAATATAGCTGTGCTCACCTTGTTGCGTTTCATGCAGAAAGTATTTTCTTTATCTTCCCTCTGCCGACACGGGTAATCGAGGTCGTTAAGACACTGTCTCTTGAACGGGGAGGTCCGTAGTTCCGAAATGACCAGCCTCCCTGAGTGAGGTTTGTATCAGGTTTTTCGCAGGCTTCATAACTATAAATGCCTACGATGTCCCCGAAATTTAGGCCTGAAAATTTGTCCTTCCCTCTTTTGTGCGTTTTGAAAACCAGCAATAAAATTTGTTTTTCCTGCGGCAATAATATAAATTAAAAGTTAGTGTATTGATAGTCATGGACTTGTGTTTCTTGCTTATGCAATGCGATGGCAATAAATTGTTTCTCGTGGTAACCATTTACTTCCACGAATAGGAGTAATGTAACATTGCTATAACATCTCGCATATTTAGCCTAACGAATTTGGTAAATAACATAAAGTTGTCAAATGTTATGTTTATAAGCTTACACTACGTAACATTTAGCAAAATATGAATAGTAAGCTGGACATGTACAGTTTCATTTTGTTCTTACTAGAACCCACAGCTTAATCATTTTCCTCTTTCGCTTTTAGGGAAAGTAATTAAGATACCAAATAACCTATGTTCTATATGGAGTCTAGATTACACTACATACAAAAGTTTCACGACAGTCGCACTAAGTTTTAGTCTAATAGCCCCCCCCCCCCCTTCAAGCAACTTAGTTAACGCATTAAAGCAAGCACATATCTTCCAAGGATTAGTTAAAAATTCCAGATAAAAAGCTGAATCTGATAGCTTGAGCCAATTCGTGTTTAATGTAGGCCTGATGTATTAGAGGTAAGAATGTTATCTCCAAACTGCCAAGGTGACTAAAGTGTTTTTAAAACCGCCTTATTCATGGGTAGTTTAACTATTATTGAGCCATAACATAAAATGTTATGATATAGAAAGCGAGTTCAGGCATAGCTTTCAAAACAGCTCTTTGCAAATTTGAACAACATATCTTAAACTGTAAGAAATGTGTGATTCGATTAAACAAGAATTCAAGATATCTAGCTTCCATTTAACATTAGATAACGTGATCATATTGTGATAATTTCCACAAACAATCCAAACGTTTATTTCCAGTTTTACCTTTAGTATCAACAATTACCACCTGGAAGGGAATGTATTACGTAATTCATATTTTATTTTCCATTACTTAAGAAGAAAAGTTCTATATATCCCCGACTCATTTCAGTTTTAAGTACAAAATTTCAGTTAATAATACAATATGTATATAGATTTTAGCTACATAAAGTCAGTCTACATGCGAATAATCAAGTAAATGGATAAATACACGTGATAACTATAACGCAGCTAATGGAATTTATGACTAATCAAATTAACAGTGCATGTACAATATATTCCTTTTAATCAGAATAACTAAAGAAAGACCCTAAAGCAAAATGGTAATATTAAAGAAGGGGGTCATTAGCAAACAATAAAAGATTGAAAAAAAAAAGATGGATGGGATTTAAAAAATTAATTCACTACAGAATAGACAGATAGTAAGCATAAAAAAGGAATTAATTAAAAGGAAACATGTTGTAGAAGTACCTTCTATCTCTCAGTACTTCTTCAGCACACTTTTTCTGAATAACATTAGAAATAGAGCGGTAGATTTTTCTCATATATACCTACTTCGATTATTTGCCACCACAAGGATATTATTGAGACCATTGTTATAAATACACAATTTATAAAACTGTTTCAGGAACTAACGTTTTAGAATCCCCTGACATAAAAATATGCTTATTAAGAATTATAACATTTAAAACAGAAATATGATAAAATTTCGATTCATATATGTGTATATAGAAAGCATCTGAAACCTGAACCGTAAAGGACAAATAGTTTTCAGAGAAAAGCAGCATTATTGAAATCCAAATAAAAGTTTTGGAAACTTTGGTTTATGATACCATTATATTTCAAAACTGCTTGCTAATTGTTATTGAAAGCTACATCTAGAACGTGGAAAGAAGCTTGTAGCTTAAAATATCTTAATACGTTTGTTGAGTTTACTATAAGATTTAAACGTGTGTAATAAAACCAAATGTATATTTGACCATTTTAAAATCGTAACGTGAAAATGGCATTGGCAAAAGATACGGTCTGTGAAACAAGCGATCAAACTTCTAGTGCTAGTTCTGTAGGTTAGTTCAGAAATTCCAGTATGTGGAATAAGCAATCAGTCTCATTTACTTTAAGCTTACTATGCAATTAATATTGAAAGACAGTACTGACCTAGTGTAATAATTTTGAAAAATGTTCGGATTTAAAACGTGAATTCACATCACATGTTCCCAGGCTTTGGACTAGTAAAATTATATATTGCCGATAATTTGGTCTGTTTAAAATATGCTCAAACAATCAATCAATCAATCAATCAATTTATTGTTCACCATAATATAATATAGTCAGTATTTATTATGTATAACAAACATTGTCAAAAGTTTGCCATTCATTCTCTCTCACACACATCTACACATATACACATAATATATTCAAAATCATTAAAGTTATCATCAAAATATTCATCTATACTCCAATAGGCTCTGCTTAACAAGAGCCTAGTCAATTTAGATTTAAACTTAGTAGCTGACGCAGTAATTTTTAGGCTTTCCGGAAACTTGTTAAGTAGTTTCGGACCAGGGAATTGGGGCTTATGTTCAAAAAGTTTTGGCCTGTGACTTTTAACCTTATAGTTATTCTTTCCCCTTGGTTCTTATGTATGGATATCGGAATTAGCGGATGATGCATTCCTATTATGTGTAAAAAGTATTGTTCGCAAAATAAATATGCAGGGAAGAGTGAGTAGATTTATTTTTTTAAAATAGGGCTGAAATGTTCTTGTATATGTTATTCTTTCCAGGTATCTGATCCTATTTTTGTAGAATTATGTTTAAGAACTCTCTTTTCTTCGCTGATAAGTGCGTTTTTTCGTCTGTATGTGCATTTCTTTCACTCGGACTCCTTTTCATAACCTTACCTAACAATTCTTTGTACCTTCGTAACATAACTTCCCCCTAATAATAGTAATCAACCCCACACAACTACTCAATCATTTTCAACAAAATACAAGCAGACAATTTTGTGGTCAAACAGTAACATGTAATGTCACACACGTGCTAGACATGCAGTATACGATGTCTGTCGAGCTTTTTCACATTCTTAGATTTCTTAAAACCAAATCAGTCATGCTCCAGTATCATATAATCCTCTGACTGTTAATTTCGCAACATTCCTTTTTACAATCATTTCTCTGGTGGCTTTTTAAAATACTCATTTAAAATACCTTTCCTCTAAAGGAGTGCAAAGTAGTACTTGAACATTCTAATACTGCAAGCAGAACAGAAAAGCGGAATAAGAAGAGAAGAAGAAAGGCTGAAAGGAAGTAAGCGGAAAATAACGGAAAGAGCAGAAAAACTTAATTTGGTATTCGCAAAAACAAAAAAGTAAATTTAAAAAATATGGAAGAATTGAGACACAAAGAAGTAATCGTTTAATAGAAGGAGGAATAATACAAATGCTATTATTTACGTGGCACGATGGTCGCTGGACTCATCAGTTTTAATAGTTACATGCATAATACCTGTATAGAAGCACCGTCAGAGACTGTAGGCAAGACAAAGACGTGTAGAACACGAAAGCGTGGGTAGTGGTGACGGTGGTGATGATCCCATCTTCTCTTTCATGTAGCAGGCTCTCGAAGGCCATTATATTGCTGGTTCACCTTCATTGTTAACTCCGGCTTTAGCTTATTTATCCCAGAGCCTTATTAAAGAGAAAAAATGTCACGTTATGAAACGAGAATACATTGCGTTTCGACAAGAAGCGTGCTCTTTGTGAAAACTTACCTCAGCGCAACAAAACAGTAGGTAATTTCACATTGGAAAACAATGAAGTGGCGATGGCCGTGGCTGAAATATTTTAACATGTTTTATGCCATATAAATAAAGGAACGAATTAAAAGAAACAAAACATTATTTACACTGGGTGAATTTTAAAATGTGCTTCGTTCACTAGATCAGTGTTTCTCAAAGTGTGGTCCGCGGACCCCCGAGGGTCCGCAAGCGGATGTCAGGGGGTCCGCGAGGGGGTCCCTTAAGTCAAGTTATAATGTTGAATTAAAACTATAGAAAACGTAGAATTGTATTTGCCGAGTCACTTATCTGCTCGGTACCGAATTATATTTGTTTTAGTTAACATTTCTTATACAGCTATATCGTAACGATGTAACACAGCTGAGAGGTGCAATCAACGTAATAGTTATGAGCGTGTAGTACAGCGTTATAATAGCAGCGATGGAAGGTTGTTAAAGTTGCTACTAAAGGACGTATATTCTGCCCTTTCTAACCACCTATATGCGCCAGCAAACATTTTCTGAGTTGTGCAACATCAAGCCATTGTAGAGAAACAGACGTACCAATGTACTTGCCAACGGACTTAAGAGTAAAAATCACCAACATTAAGCCCAGCTTAGCCGAGCTTATTCAATAAAAAAAACGTTGCATTGTTCACATTAATACATTCCAAAGAACAAAGCTTCAAGCTTTTGCCACGTAAACTGATTTTTTAGTAACCCAATACTAACTTTGTTGAAATGGTGGATTCAGAACATTTTGAATAACTTTTTATATGTATAAAAATAGTTTCTTTACATGGAAAATAAATTTATTTTTATAGCATGTGCTGATATTATTAATCCTTGGGTAATTCAAAGAGTGTGATATTTCAAATTTTTACTGACGTGAAGCTAAAGTTAAATAAAAATCTAGTTGGGAAAACTTGTATACAATTTACTTCAAAGTGTAAAGAAAATTAATTTTAATATAGACAATTTAAATATATATTTTTTATTTAAAATACATTTTATACACAAGCTTATTTTATTTAGTTTAACTTTAATTTTTTAATTTATTATTAATTAAATTTAAAACTAAATATATAAGAAAATATCTTAAATTATACATACAGTAATTATTTAAATTCCAATTATAGCTTTCAACCAAAAGTAGACTCGTTTATATAAATTGAGTTGCCAAACTATGGGGGTCCGCGAACAAGTTGTTAGATGATAAGGGGGTCCTTGAGGCCCAAGAGTTTGAGAAACACTGACCTAGGTATTAAAAAAATCTAATGCATTACAACCATGTGATTTTCACTAGCCAATCTTAAATTAACTATTCTTACAAAACTTATTCTTTTGTCTAGGTTTTTTTTTTAAGTCTTCCAACATTAAGTCATATCGGACGATGAATGAAATGGGTGAAGTGATGCTCAAATGCGTCCAGAGTCCATGGAGCTTAGAGCTACCCAACATTCGTCTTTTAAGGATAAGGAAAATCTTGGTAAAAACCTTATCCAGGTAACTCATCCTGACCGATATTCAAACTCGGGAGCTCTTGAACGTGAGGCAGGCACGCTACCATCTACGCTACCGAGGCGGTCTTTTGTCTAGATGCTGATAATAGACATAACCACTTGGTTTTAGTACAATGGCAATAAAGGAATATAACAGTCTTAAGCGATAGTCTCTATTGATGGCTTTGAAATTGCATACTCTTTGGATTCCCAGCAGAAAAATAAGAGTAACATTAATTTCCCATTTTGGGGAAAGTGTAAGTGTAGAAAACTTTAAACCAATAGGTAATAAGGAATATCACAGAAACTACTAACAAAAATGTATTTTACTTAAATTGTGCACCTTAACGTGATGTACATCTTTTGTATCCATTTTTTGAGAAAATAAAAATGTTCAATAAATTCTCCATGTAAAAGTTAAATATCAAGTGTGGTATTAGTTATTATGCACATACTCGCGCACGCATTTTTTCTAAAATGTTTTTCTAGGATTCAGCATACTTCAAAACGTGTATTTCCAGTGAAATCTCGGTATGGAAATTTTGGATGGAATAATAAGACAGCAATTGCAACGCCGCCGGTGTGCCGGAATTGCGTCCTGCATGTTCTTTTTCTTGCTAGTAAATCTAGTGATATGTGACGGTTATTTTTAAGCACACATAAAAGCACCAGCATGGGCCAGGTTGAGCCCGCGACTTTAGAATCGGTAAGCCAGTACTTAACCAACTGAGCATTCATACCGACTTTGGGTGGAATATGGCAGAGAAAATAAAAATGGAAACTAGACTCTTTTTGTGTTTCATTGGGGTACTTTCCTTTAACTTTCCATGGCCACATTGTAGAATTTGACCTTAGAAACAACTGATGATACTTATCAATCGTTGACTTTAGGTGTTTAAAAACTATATTTCGTTCATTTTCATATGAAAGACACGGACTTCACTCGCGCTACCACACTTCCAGACTTCGGAGCATAGAA
Source organism: Mantis religiosa (assembly GCA_030765055.1). Taxonomy (NCBI): domain Eukaryota; kingdom Metazoa; phylum Arthropoda; class Insecta; order Mantodea; family Mantidae; genus Mantis; species Mantis religiosa. The sequence continues at coordinate 341,265,530 of CM060950.1, read as the reverse complement.
AATCATTCTAGTTAAAGAAAAATATCTTCTTCGGCCGGGATCGAACCCAGGATCTGTGGATTGAGAAGTCAAACGCTGAGAAGTCGACCACAGTCGATCACAGAATTTTGCGGCTATTCTTATTAATGTAAAGGCACTTAATTGTTACCAACATATGTGTTTTAATGTTTTGATACGTGGTTGGGTAAATATGTTCAAAATGTACTAGTTATCCTATCTACCAATTAAAAGCTTTTATCCCATTTGCTATTTGGTATGACTCGTAAGTTTATAAATTTAGACAAAACGTTTCCTTTATTATGCCGTGATTTCACATTATATCATATTTAAAACGTTCGCGATAACAGCCATCAGCTGTAATATTATTAGTTATTAATAATGTTCGTTAATATACTTGAAAGGCTAATGTTGTACGAGAGGTTTTATTCAAAACGTCTCACTACATGTTAGTATGGTACAACTTTTGTTATGTACTTCGTACAGCTATGAAGTACCTATTATACGTCATTAATTTGAAATATTCTAAAACTTGATTATTCCTTGTGTATGTTGGTAAACTAGACACACGTCTAGAATTGGGGAGACAAAACTTTTGTAATATTTGATAAGTAATAAATATATTTTACTTAAATTAAATATCTTTGAATAGAAACCGAGTCAGTTGGATTTCTAAGCCCAAATGTATTTGTTTTCATTGTCCACTGTTATAACATATCACATCTACTTTGGTTGCAAAGACGCATTTGTCTTGTACGTCTCTCTCTCTCTCTCTCTCTCTCTCTCTCTCTCTCTCTCTCTCTCTCTCTCTCTCTCTCTCTCTCTCTCTCTCTGTGTGTGTGTGTGTGTGTGTGTGTGTGTGTGTGTGTGTTGTTTGCAATTTTTTTTCTCAAATTCTGAAGTGAATAGAGCTTGGGATTTTCGCTTTTATCAGAATTTGAAGACGGATTTTGTTTTCTAATTGAGCACAGAGAACAGTTTAGAAGACACTAAAGGGTAAGAAGAGTAATTAGTGTCTTGATATTTAATGTAGGTATATCTCATTATCTTTACACGAAAATTCTATGTCGCAAATCTTGGATCACGGAATCCACGGGCAGACTTTTCTGGCGCCCAACATGTGGCATCCAGTACATCTCGGAATCCATAAACTGCAGTTTTTTGTCAGCTGCGTTCAGCTCAAAACACACACAATCGGAGACATAAGACCGTCACCGTTAATTGTGCAGTGAATGAAATGCATTGGCAACATCAGTATCAAGCCAAGCCCCGCTTTCTCCACGAGTTGCAATCTGACGTGTTGGCGTGCTCCTGGGATGAAAATACCAAGGACGGTCTGTCTCTCTCCTCCCCCGCTGACCTGGTTCCCCCTACCGCTCCGAGCCACCAGCCAAACTCCTGCAACTGCGACAAAGATGTCATTATCAGCCGATTTCTTTTAGCAATTGTATCACTGCTAGAACACATAATTGATATGGTATTGCTCCCTGCTCAGATCTTCGAAGATAAAGAACATTGGAAGTATTGCCAGTATCAAACCAGTAAAAACAGGTTCACGTAGTTAACTCAGAAAAATTAAACAAACCATGGATTGGTGTAGCTTCAAGAAGCTGACCTTGTATTACCTCATACTTCCTTGAGATCAGTGGTTTAAACGGAAGAAGGATATACTTGACTGGAAAACCAGCAAGCGGTGAACATCCTATTTATCAGAAAGCAGTTGTTTGGTCGCCAATTTCGGAATGTACTCATGTAATTGTGCGAATAGACGTAGGCTGCTTCCGAGACACATGAGCTTCTTCTATTTCTGTTCAAAGAGCTCGTGTTATGTTCTATTTTGGGGGTTATTTAACAGTGTGGTTGATTTGCTCCTTTTTGATTTTAACGCTTAAGTTTAATAGATATACATTGCAAAATATGGAATTTGGAACATAATTTCATAGAACTAATATAAGTAACACATTACGTTCAGTCCATAGGAAAGTGTCAAAATGATTTCTTGCGAGCTCAGGCTGCAATGTCAACGCTTCCATCAGCATCTTGGAGACGGTATCTGAAAGGAACAGGTCGTAAGGTAATTAAGTCTAAACGTTTCTTAAAATTAAGTTTTTATAAACACTTTCGCCGTTTTATTAATTGAAAAGAGCATTGTTACAAGAAAAATTCATCACATTCGAGGTGAACCAATGTTATAGAAGTGCATGACATCTTCAACCTTTGGATGTTCTCCTTGTAGGTTTGATAAAATATACGATGCTCAGCAGTAAATCCGATGAAATTTTCATCATATCTAAATGCAATAAGCAACAGCAAAACTATTTCGTGAAATTTCACTATAAGGTTCTTATAAAAATCGGGAAGGTGAATAAAAATTCTCGAAAATGCATTAGGGTATGGTGTCTCCTTCGTGCTTTTCAGCATTCGCTCAAAGGTGTGCTCAAGTTTCACTAATTAAGCTTTAAAACTGTGGCTAATAATAACAAACCAGAAATTTACATTTCGTTTAGAAGACCCTGTTTGCATAGAAAATGGAGTAGGGCTTAGTGCCCTTGCAGTATGAATCCTAGTTAGACGCAGATCAGATCCGTGTAAACTTTGCTATAAATGTATTTTTGTTTCTTTAAGTTATTTTTAGCGTTATAAAACAAGAAACATCAATGCAAATAACTTAAACATGTTTGGCTAATATTACATGCTAAATGTTTATGCTCCAGAAAATTGGTTTTCTGATATAAAAGTCAACAATTAGCAAATGTCTTTTATAGCCCTGCCATGCATGGAAACGTGGTAAAATGATCACATAATGCGATTACTTCTAGTTTCAATATTGGCAAACCTGAGGACACGTGATCCCACCCATATGCGGCGACCGGTCCCGTTACAACGGGCTCGAGCGCAAGGACATTGCTATATTTATTTACTGCATGAGATGCCTCGGTGCACTTCTCATCTCCTAGGCGATGTCACGGCAAAGTGGAAATCCAACATTAGCTTTTATCTTGATCATTAGATTTCACTGTCGATTAGTTTGGTTCCGAGAACAATAATTCATGAAAAGATAACTGCTAAATACTGTGACACACCCAAGGTATCGGGTTCGAAGAAGAAGATAGGTGTGCCCAAGGTAGATCCTGTGAAGTTGACTGGATGAGTCATAAGTTCGTGAGTGGATAGCGATTTATTGCCAAATGGGAACGATAGTTATTGCCAAAGTCTGTACATGCTCATCCAAATCTTCTACGAAGTTTTCGTAATCCACATTTGGCCTCGAACTGTAGAATCATTTTCAATGAAGCTGTTAACCTTTCTTTGTGTCGACAGTTTTGCTTACTGTGTACTCAGTTGCGAATGGTATGAGTTACAGAGAAGGTATTTCTTTAAGACCATTACCATAAAGGCCCATTATATATAGCTATGTCAAATTTTTATAAATAAAAATAGGAATAGAGCTAAAAAAATATGAAACCTGTTTAACCTACTTCAATGAAAGGACACATATACGAAGGCACTCCTTGAAATCAATTATACCGTTGAAGGATCAAGTTAACTACATCATGGAATTTACGATACGATGATGATTATTAATTATTATTATTATTATTATTATTATTATTATTATTATTATTATTATTATTATTATTATTATTATTATTATTATTATTATTATTATTATTATTATTATTATTATTATTATTATTATTATTATTATTATTATTATTATTATTATTATTATTATTATTATTATTATTATTATTATTATTATTATTATTATTATTATTATTATTATTATTATTATTATTATTATTATTATTATTATTATTATTATTATTATTATTATTATTATTATTATTATTATTATTATTATTATTATTATTATTATTATTATTATTATTATTATTATTATTATTATTATTATTATTATTATTATTATTATTATTATTATTATTATTATTATTATTATTATTATTATTATTATTATTATTATTATTATTATTATTATTATTATTATTATTATATAAGGGCGCTTAACTCCATGATCATCAGTGCCATTTAGCAACAAAATCATGACAATTTCCAGAGATAAATTTGATTATGAATTTAAAAATATCAAAATAAAATGGCAAATAAAATTAACATGCCATTTACGATACATGCAACTGGTCTGTATTTTCTTATTGCAAGTGGTTTAAGACTCTCGGTTGTAATTGGGATTTCTTAGTAATTAACAGCGGATCAAGGAAACTATCAATGAATAAGTTTAATAACATAAGATAACAATATGTTGCAAATAACAGAGAAACTTTTCAAGTTCGATGGTGTCGAAGACAGACAGTGCATATCTGCGGTAGATTCACGGATGTTCTGTAGTCTTCTCTATTGGAAGGACAAATGCTATAAAAGTGCGCATCGTGTTCGGTATTTGCCATGGTGAAAATGTAGTCATAAACTAGCTTAGAGGCGTAATGAACAAACTGCTATGTCCAATAAACACAGAAAAAACAGTGAACTGCATTAGCAAACTGACAAGCAGATGGTTTTGGGATGAACTTTATGGAAGTCATATAAACAGAACATCAGAATTCTCGAAGTTGAACGACAAAGAAAAAATCGATCACTTTCGAAAAGTCAGATGTGAACCAAACCACAATGGTTCTGGGTGAAACGTCAAAATATACCAAAGTAGACCTCCTCGGAAGTGTGTCTCATCGTCACGGACGACTTACGCTGCAGCAGTAAATTGTAACTGTCATCGTATACGACAGTCAAAATCTTCAACTTTCCATTCCTCTTTCACTGGAGCTCTTGTTATTGACTATTCGTGGCTTCCTAGCGTTCACTGTTATGTAAACACATGGTTAGTGCTCAACGGAGCAGAACTGTAAAACATATAAAATTATCACTTTAGTGTTCTTTTAACCTGTGCTTCTAGGGCTATTGTTAAATAACTAGGAAACTTTCGTTTATCTGCCTCTTCAAATTTAATCGATGTTTCTTATAAATGGTCTTAGAAGATAAAGTCAACATTACATACCAAATACTAAAACAAAGCTTAGGTCACAACTGAACACTACCGTCCTATACGTATGCATAGCATTAATCTATGATGTGTTCATACTGCTACGAAGTAATCCGGAAGCACTGATGAAATATATTACAAATATTTTGGAAATAATCTGAAATCCTAAACTTGTACCAGACTTTCCACATACACTACTCTTATAATTTTCCACCCTTTAAAGTGAATCATTATCAGCACAGTTTGATCAAAATGTTTATGTCAATTTTAATTCTCTGTGTGCAGTTCTTTACCTAAAATACCTATTCCCTGTGTCTTGCATTTGGAATTGCTATTGGGATTCTACTGATGCATCATTGCGGTTTTTGGACAATGAATCATCCAGTCCAGTTCAGGTCATACACATACCACCCTTCACTTAGCGAAAATGACACTGCATAGAGAATATATTGACATGTGTTCTATTTTCTAGGATTTAAACAAAACTTTCACACTTTACTTGTTATCCGTAATTGTTTAGGCATTTGTACAGAACTGTCTGGAACCAAATATGTGACAATCCTGTTCTGCATCTGGACATTTAAAACTTTTAAATACGTTGAAATATTGGTTTTTCTGGCTGCCATACATACAGAAATTAGCCTAAACATAGCAGTTTTCTTTCTGTATACTTGCACCAAAATCGCCCTAAGTTAATGTTTAATATATTCAACATTATACCACTTTTCTAAACAAATTGAATACCCTAGAGCAATTATGAGTTCTAAAAGTCGTGCATGTAAGTTTCTTTTGGCGATATAATGAAGAATATGTACTCGGAATATGCAGGTAGAATACTTTGGCTATACTCCAAGATACAAGAAGCCTTTAAATAATTTAGATAGAAACGGGAAGAAAATATTGCAGATAACCTAAGTTTTGAGAAATATTGTTGGCTATTTAATAATAAATATCCAACATATCAAGTACAAAACATGCTTAGTCCAACTTTTTAAAAGCTTTTGTTAAATGTAGCTCATCTTATTGTTTCTGGCTGCTGATATTACAGCCTAGGACGAGTCCAAAACATACGATATGTTCTGCAATGAATATACAGCAGAATGTTAATTACAGAATATTTACACGAGTAGTTCTTGCAAGAATAAAGTTTAAAAATGAGATGTTATATTATGAATATTTAGTTTTCCATTACATGAAAACTTGAAAAGTAATGTAACATGGATTGGTGTTATGTGTTAAAGTAGCCTAATTTAGCTTGATGACATTCAAAACTGGTCTATCAAAAGTACAGTGCGATTTAAAGCTTTTATTTGGACATTCAGCTAGTCGGAACTTGAACTCAATCACATAGCTGATTTTAAACGTAGACACATCAGTTTATTGCTCTCTGAGGAAAAATGTATTCATTAAATTTGTTGAAGCTATGGTTGATGACCAATATTCAGGTTTTACTGATGTAATTTTACATTTGCTGCTCAAAATGAAAGTTTGGCATAGTAATACAAAATTATAAATGGAAAGTTTTGAAGTTGCTTTGAGTTTTTGTTTTAGTAAATTCAGGACTACCTGACTATACATTCAAATTGTTGTATGCAGGCATTCATATCATCAAGGTTTTCTCAGTACCTGAAAGAAAAGCCAGCCATATTTTTACATGTTGTATAACTTCTATTTACACTCTAATCAATGTCTAGTCTTGAAGGCACATTTTCATAGTACATTATTGATCATCTTTGCCAAATAGGCACACGTTCAAAAGCTTTCCTTTCTCTAGCATTCTAGGCTATTCTCTTTATATCTTCTCCAGAGTAGGTGAAGGATTGCCATACTCAGTAAACAATTTTAACATTTTAAATGTGTGTAATACCTTCATTTTATCTTTCATCACCGAGGAAACAAGATTTCGTACACTTATTTTAGCTCGTTCTAAAAGATTCACAAGGATACAAGATGGAGCGCTTAGCAAGTTATAGGCCTGCAGGTGAATAATGGGACCAAGCTATACATTCCACTGACCACTGCACTGGAAAATTACTCTTATAATAATCATTAGAGACTAAGGGAAATCTTTGAAAACCCACAATCAGGTAACCAGGTCCAAACTTTCGCCTTACAGCTAATAGAGTTCCGGTCTTCGATCAGCTTCAATTGTTCTTTCATCCTATGTTCCAAAACAGTTTAAACGAATATCTGCTACACACTTGGCTTTATCAAAGAAATCTGAAGTGGCGCCTTTACGTTGTTTCATATAAAAAGTTATTCTTATACCTGTTCATGCTACATTATTCAATATCTCGTAGTTGACTAGGATTCACTTTAAAATTAAGCAACAGTATACTATTATTTTAGCCTGTGTCATCCCTTAAGGGCTAAGATCTGTTGCCAGAGTACCTCAAAAAGTCTCATTAGGGAAGTTAATCCTATAGTTAAATAAAATTCGTAAAGGACATTTAAATATTTAACCGCAGTGACAAACCAAATGAGCCATCCAGACCAACTAAGTAAGGGGAGTGCTTATATTGTCTCACATGAAGAAATGAATGAGTAAATAAATAGATATATAAATAAATAACTAAATAGATAAATTCATATTCTAATGGATTAAATTTTCTAAATAAAACGCATAGATAGGTTCCTTAAAAGACCGACATGATAAATTGCAGTTAATTTTGCTTACATTTAAATTGATATATTGCTTATCTACAATAATGCTTACTTATTTACAGGTATAGTTTGGGTTGATATTTTCTTGGTTCCTTTGCAATCCTTAAATTCGCTATCTAGACTGTGGGGTGACTAAAAAAATTACCATTCACCAGCAGGGAATCGAACTCGGACCTCTATCGGTATGGGTGGCTCATTTGATTAGGTGCTTATTATTGATCCCAAAGTCGCGTGTTCAAACCCGGTGGAGACCGATGATTTTTAAGTGTTTTTAAAAACGACAGCCCCGTCTCAGTAAATTTATTGGCATGTAAAATAACTGCGAGACGAAATTCCGGCGCCTTGGCGGTGCTGATATGATCCTGGTAATAGACAGCTGCATTAAGAGAAAAATAATTTAAATTCCCTGGACTTCCGCATGTGGAAGTTAACATATCAGACCACAGAGATAGTTATTTATTAATTACTTTTAGAGTAATTTTTTTTTTTAAATGAGAGTGTACAATGCAGTACACTATTTACTTATAGTTAGATATTGTTTATTCAATTTTTTGTTTGTTTAAATAAAGGAAGCTTTCCTTGTTACACAAACTGTTTTCTTTTCCCCCTTCAGGACCAGTTGACGTTGCCACAGAAACCACAGAGGTAGGTCAACAGCCATTTTATTTAACCGTTCACCTGATATTCTTTAATTCTTAAACAGGAAGTAAAAGCAAATTTATCTCCTGTGTCACTTGTCGTATGCATATCAGATTATGTCGCTTAGAATGAAGATAAAGAATATCATTAACGCAGAATAAATGAGCGAGGACCATTAGACCGCAGTTTTTATGTTTCATGTATGTAGGTCATAAAGAGGATTAGGTATACCTGAAGGGCACAGGCGCATTGTGTTTGGGAGAGTAAATGGACAGTAGTGATTTTAAAACGTGGATGAAAAATGAGATAAAGAAGAAATAATAATTTAAGAATTTAAGAGCAATGTTTTGTGCATTTGAAATATTTAAAGATTGCTCCTGTATATCATGAATCCCCCACAAAACACTATAAAATGGTGCAAAGAATTAACCTCTTTTTAAAATAAAACTCATTTAATAATTAGCTCTGACTTATCATCTTACGGTTTTTCTTGCAATAGTTTTAATAACAATGGTGTTATGTCACAGTTAATTCGCTTCTAACTTTTTGCTATCTTTAATAGCCACGGTTAACAAGGCAGCTGTCGTTTGTACATTATATAGCAGACAGAATCCAGGTAGTTAAGTATAAAGCAAGTGAAATTTGAAAAGAGGCAGCATATGTAATTATCACAGATATGGACAAATTATTTGTTAAGATAATGGATAAGTGTTCATCTGTCAGGAGGTTCAAACACAGTAAAAGTAACATTTTAGTAAATTATAACGAGAGCCCGTATTTTGATGAGCTCAAGTGTTTGAAAAAGACTATGAAATGACCAAATTAAAGAGATATAATTGCAAAATATGGCCTAAAACTAGTACCTATTTATTTAATTTATAACAGTTAATGATTGCATTTTATAAATTAATTTACAAATGGGTATACGGTATAAGTACACAAAGTAAATAATTTAGAAAATTAATTTGAAGATTATTTTATTCCATGTTCTTCTTTGAAAATTCTGAAAATGAAGTTAAGAAAACCCACTTCGAAGGACGTCTTGCAAAAAAAAAAATGCTGTATAAATCTTTTGACTTCTCAGATAATGCAACATTCATAGTGAATGAATGGGACTTCACAGACACGGCACAAGGACTAGGACTAGGACTATAGCAAATAACTGTTCTCTCATTAACGCCAAAAAGGAAAACTGATGGAACATAAGTTCATAATTATAATGATGCCTGCTCCCTTAACAACAGCCACCTCTCCACCCACAAGCAATTCTTTTTAGACTAACTATTAAACAGGAATACGATTTGTTCCTATGAATGCGAATAAAGAATATACAGATTACTCTCATTTCTCGGTTGAATACTGAACTTTTTGATCCATATGTAATATGTCAGTGGTATAAAGCTTAATATACTGAGCGTAGATGCAAGAAAATGATCACATGACTAAAACTGCAAACACACCCTGAAGTAGTATTAGGTTGTCTCGTAAGTAATGTCGGTGGTTTTTTTTGTGTTTTGGAAAATTTATTGAGTTTTTTTGGCTCTGGCAATGCTATTTACAGAATACAATGGGTAGTGCTGCGTATATTGCGAGCATGCATCAGTCTCGAGTTGTTAATAAACAATCACAAAATGGATATGACAAAGTTTGAACTTAGAGTCCTCCTAAAACACACTGGAAACAAGATTATAAAGCCGCTGTCGCAGCTCAAAGAATATGTGAAGTGGAAGGAGAATGTATTGTTAGTGAGCATGTGCACAGCGATGGTTCCAACGTTTCAACAATGGAGACGACAACACTAAAGATTTACCACGTTCTGGAAGACCTAAAGTATGGAATATTAAGGATACACGCCAAGTTTTGCGAGAAAATCCTCAAAAAAGTACACGCATGCTTTCAGAAGGTCTTGGTGCATCGAAAGATACCACACATCGCCACATTAAAGCACTTGAAATAGATCTGTACCTCATGAACTGACACCTCAACAGGCTGAACATAGAGTGGATATCTGTTGTCATCTTATCCGTAATCCCATGGATGATAGATTTGTTAGGATAATTGTCACTTGTGATGAAAAACGTGTGTATTGCGGGAACTCTGATACCTCGAAACAGTGGCTTGATCCACGCCAACCTTTAAAATAAGTTAGTTCCGTCCTAATGTAATATTGTGTCTGGTGGAATTTGAAGGTGTGATTCACTGTGAGTTTGTTCCAAACGTGCGAGCGATTGATGCGGAACTCTATTGTCAACAACTGGAACGAGCGCATGAAATGTGGAGACAGAGATAGCCAGCGTTATTTAACTGAAATAGAGTTCTATTGCAACACCCCATACTGCACGAACAACATCGAACTGCTGCACCGTCAGATTATCATCCTTTTCGATCCATGTCCCTTTTTCTACGTGAAAGAAATTTGAGAATTTTGAAGCAGTGCAAATGGGTGTCACCGAATTATTTGCATCAAGAACCAGAGACTAGTACCATCGCGTGATAATAAACCTCGCTGAACGATGACTCAAGACCATAGAATCTAATGGTCTATACTTTGAAGATTAGTTAATTGCTTGACAGAACACATTTCAAATAATTGTTTTTCTTAAAAAACGACATTACTTATGAGACTGTATCTATATAAAATTGCAATATTAGACAAATTGTCCAATAATTAAACATTTTTGTGGTGCCCAAAATGTAAGGATTTATGTGCACGTTAGCAATACCAGTGATTCATACAATAAAATCCTGTCCTGATAATAACCTTCCTGCCTGCTTTATTTTATTGGTGTAAGCAACACCAATTAAGGCAGCCAGAAAATCAATGGTCAAATATGTAGGTGTGCCGAATCATAAGTCGGACGTATTACCAGCTCTGGAAGTAAACATCTAAACCTCAGAAATTATGAGTTAAATTGTATACAAGGTTTAGTCTAAGATATCCAAAATATTAACTTTATAATGCACCCTTAAATGCAAAAATGCAAAATAAATATATGTTTCATGCATTTACAGCCAGATTCCCAATAAATCATTGGATTAAAAACGGTTGAGTAACTAGGAACAAGAACCTGTACATCTTTTAGTTATTTAAATGTATGTTTTTGACTTATTTGAGACTGATTTCATTAAAACTAATTTGAATAAATCTGTCGAAATTATTGTCAGCACGATGTCGTACACAAATCAACACGTTCGTTCGCTAACAAATTGTTTGCTAATTATTCTAGTTCATAGCTTTATTTAACATTTTGACCAGCAACCTCTATATAAAACAAATTACCTATCAAGTACCCTGAATTCTTCCAAAACCAGGGACGTCTTAAACATTTTAATACTAAAGGAATATGAAATTAAGAGCTCAACTTCAGCTAGGTGTTACACGGCTATCTCAGGTACCTGCATACCAAAAGAGGAACCCGGTGATTTCAGGATTATTGTTCCCCAAGAAACCGAACGAGGATACTCCAATGTGCTGGCAAGTTGTAAACACGTTCCTGGGAGGCCTTCTCCAGCCTACCATTCATTTTTAAACCTACTGTCCGGCCGCTGTATGTTCGGCTCTGACATTTAGTGGCTGCAGGAGGTGGAGGGGGAAGGTTACTAGTACCAACATATAATAATGAGTAATTGAAAACATATCGTCAGAATTATCTTTATAATGAGAGTATAAGACTATATTAGCTTCAAAACATTGAAATACAACTTTTAATTTCATTATCATGCAAGATATTCTTTACAACATCACTCTATTCAAATATTTCGTTCACACCTTTCACGCACACCAACTGCTTCTGTTGGTGATACTGGGAGTCTGTACATCCGGTGTCGTGGTCAGGAAGCTAAAACTGTCTGCTAGCGCCAATCAGCGTTGTCGCTGGTAGGCGTGGCTCCCGAACTCAACACCGTGTTGCCAGCTTCAATTTGTTTGAGCCACGTGGCCTAATAGCGGCTTGCGCTGGTGAACTTTTTTCGGTATATTTTTCGTGCGTGAATTCCGATGTTTAGTGTTCGTAAGTCCTATTATTATCGCTATTATAATAATATGGCTCCTGGTTCGTGTAATATGCAAGTACTGAAATATTTAAAATACACATTGTTCCTCTGCTTGAAATTCCCGCTAAAGAACTGGCAACAGCCTGCTTCCCCCTCTCGAGAAATGTCAGAGCCGAACATACAGCGGCCGGACAGTAGGGATACGAACTTTGTGAGGGTTAGTTTTCGCTCTTCTATGCAGTTCATTGATCTTGCTTAGCTTGTCAACTTATGGATATGCGTAATTTGAGCTGCAGTCGGTTTACCGGACCTTGGCGTAAACATCAGTCTGGAAAGTGCCTCGCCCGGGAGAGCGGTGTGATTGGTGCAACTTTTATGGTAATTACGTGGTATTTAGTACTCAGCCAAAAATGTTAGAGCCCGAATTATGTGAATTAATTCAGTATTTCTCTCTTGTTGATCTTTTAAAGCATGACCGCACGTTTCCATTGGTGTGGTTTGAAAGTCATTGCTCTGTAGATTTGATGGTTAAAAATAGCATGTCATCTTTATTTTGTTTTCAGTTTCGATCTTGACTTTTGTAGGGTGTACTACTAGTATATTAAATAATGCTCCGTTAGATATAATTACCCAACTAAGTTAATAGCTAACGAAGTTTTCCAAATTCCATCTGTGGCATTTGCGTAATACAGTAATGTAAGTTCCTATCTAACAGGTCAGCAGAGGGCAATTAGTCGCTGTTATTTTTCATAAAGATATTCCATGTGCCCGCTTTTTTCTTCTGTCTGGAAGTCACAGGCCGGTGGAAAAAGTTTTTTTTTTTTTTTTTTTTTTTTTTTTTTTTTTTTTTTTTTTTTTTTTTTGCAGGAACAAGCTAAATTTAACATTTTAATATAAAAATTAAAAACAAATTTAAAATCTTTCAAAAACAAGAATTAAATTTGAACATGCTTTAATTATTATTTCTCTATTATGTTTAATTAATATTGCTTTTTTGTTGTTTCTGAGGAAATTTAAGCTTCTTGTAATGCTCCGTGGCAATGAACAGTATTCTCCCTCTTGAATAATTGAATTTTAATGAAGTAAAGTTACAGTATTTCTGAAGCCTTTACATAAGTTGAAAATGTATAACGTTTCTACTGCTTAACCTACGTTGTTCGTATCACGGATTGTCGGTTTTAGTGGTACAGTACCAGAAAAAAATTAAAACATCTTAACAAATCAATTTCTTTGCAAAGTCTTATAATTGTTCTGCTTCATTTTCTGTTGATTCTGCTGAAAGCTATGTTACGAAATGAAAGAACGGTTCAAAAGTTAGTGTTTAAATATTTTAATATTTAAATAAAATTTAAATATTAAAGACTGCTTTTCTCTTCTGAAAAAAAAAAGAACTTCGTATTCAAACATGCGTTACATACAAGCATGTCTTCTGTTTTTCACAACGAGAGCATTAAGAACTGTTTATGCATTTAAGTTCACGACAAAACTTTTCCTGTAGTAATTCAAATATGCAGATTGGTGTCTAAAATTATCACCAGGAGCGATAACTCTATTCTGTACGCATAACTACGAAACCTAACACTTATTTATGCTCATCTTTATATCTTTCATGTGTGTACGTTTCATGATTAGAACCCGGATTTGTAAGCACAATCACATGGTGAAATAAGCAAGCATAGGGGCACGAAAAAACGAAGCAAATAAGTACTAAACTAAACAAATAAAAATAAAGATTTAATCATAAACATATTGTTTGGTAGAATTCTTACCTTACGTAAGCTTGTTACAGTACACGAGGGAGGTCATCTTGAGAATTTCTTGTGTGCAGCTCCTGCGTTTGTCAGTGTAGAATTTTTTTATACAGGATAAAGGATCTCTCGACGTCGCATGACGTTACTGGAACATGCGAAAAGCACCACAGTTCTTCTTGAGTGAATTCCTCTTCGATATGTTTCTGTACCAGAAAGCAAGACATTTTATACAGTTTCGTAGCCAGGGTTTATTGTTATTCCTTACTGAGTTTGTCAACTTAACAATACCGTGCGTCTCTAAAGACAACCCTACTGAAATTTCATTTCAAAGAAAGTGAATGTTGCAATGTATTATTTCGAGCTTCCACCTATTTTGGAGAAACGGTTAGGATGTACTCCCATCTTATCTTGGATGCCAAATTCATTTCTGTGCAGTGGCAATACAGCTTGCATCTTCTTCATCTAAGGAGTACAACACTGTGTTTACTTCATTTAAATGTTCTGCGTAGTATGACACAACCTTCAACCAAGAACACCATTGTGTTAAATTGACTGAGGAGCTAAAGACAAATTTGGAAGGATTTCATTAATTTTTTAATCCTTATCGGTGACAGTACAAACACTTTCTTTAAACTAGAGACAAGAAGATTCACACTCCTGTTTCAGCGACATTATGTAAACCGTCTGAATTATAAAATGATGACTAGGAGGGAAAATTTACTTTTGAATTTAAATGATTTGGATAAAAAAAGCTATTTTAATTTTAAGAACATGAATTAAGTATACAAACTTCGTATTTCAGTTAAAAAAATCACTTATAAGCATATCACTTAGAAATCCGGGCTGTATTCATGATAATCGTAACTTGGAACACGCATGACGTGTTAAAATTGTTCTCAACTTTCTACATACACTATTAAAATTAACTGTGAGCCAAAATGAGGGGAAACCAAACGTGTATCCTGTCACGACTTTAAACTTGAAGTATACCAAGAATACGGGAATGACCATTTAACTAATCCAGGAAATGACACTTGCGGAAAATACGCTTTCATTGCACTTTAATATTGAAAAAATAATGTGTATCAGAAGTATTGTTAAGTGTCAAATCGATTTAATGCCTAGCAAGCGTTGATATCGATATATTCACAAGATAACTACAAACATTTGAACTTCCGCACACTGCTAATCACGATGGCTCCATAAAGGATGTTCTGCGACTCCGGTATTTCTTGAATGCCTTGCATTGCGCCATATTAGGATTAATAACCTTGTCGCTGTAGTGACACATAGGAAACTAGTTACATTTTTTACCAAGAAACACTTGGATTAGCCGTTGTTGATACTCAAGTATCTGAGGAACTCGGAATCAAAGACCGGAGTTCCCGGCAATGAAATCTTGTTATTCTGGTTTTTTGTTTTTTATGTTCCTAGTCTAAGACACCGACACTTCGGATATTTCTGCGGTGACTAACCCGCATGATTATTGTGGAATACCGGTTTAAGAAATTCTGCTGTCACAAAAATGTTTGCTTTGTTCTTATATTACTGCTGAAGCCTAAGGAATAAAAGAACACATTTTAAGAGTAATATATGGTTTCCTATAAGTAAAGAAGCATTAATTTCATAAAATGGTTCTGACTTAGCTTTTATATTAATGTCTATTAAAATGGGAGTGAATTAAACTTCTTAAGCCAAAGTTATGAGAGATACCACTGGAAAAAGAACGTTTCAAGTTTCATCATGGAGGATGTATGTACATTTAACAAGAACATTGTTGCATAGGCAATCTAAACAGCAGTAGACCATTATCAAATCAGTTTGTGTAGTTATGAAATTTTTCATACCACATATAAATTTGCTTATGAACATTGTGTTGAACACATTGCAAAAGTTGCTTTATGCATTTGAATAATGAATTCATAACATACTTTAGTAAGCGAAATTATTTTTCAAGTGTTCACGTTTTGTACGGAAAAAGAAATCAGCACTGCTTCATGCCATTGAGTGGAAGCTGCTACTAAATATAATTCACACCGTTTTTGTGGCACTTGGCATAACCGAATATCAGTTTTGGTATCTTTTGGTCATAGAATTATGTCGCCTATAATGAAAGTCATGTCTGTACTATTACCTTGAGATCCTTTTCATCATCATATTTTAAATAAGTTGCAAAAAGAGATAAAAATTGCTTGACAGTCACTAGTTATTTTATATTTTCTTTTCTCTTCTAAGTTGTGTAACTGAGTTGTTTCTTAGTTGTTTTAATTTCATTCAAAACATTATTATTTTTAATTCACTTATATATATATATATATAAAATTAACAGACATCAGACTGCAGACTTTTCCACTTAGTCATTTGAATATAGAGATTGCCATTTGGATTGTTTCCCACTACATAGCCAGTCTTTAAAAGTAAAGCATTCTCCTTCTGAAAATAGATTAAACAAAACCAGAACATCAGAACATTTAAAATAAGTGAAATTCGATGGGAAGTGGCTTAGGACTTCATTCCTTTCAAGCGTCGTTGTCGTTTAACTTCGTCCATCGATGCTATGCTATAAAATAAAGTGCCTGCCTTGGTAGCCTAGATGGTAGCATGTCTGCCTCATGTTCAACAGATCTCGAGTTCAAATTTCGGTCAGGTTGTTCCTTGGATAAGGGTTTTCCCGGAGTTTTCCCTTGTCCCGAAAGACAATGTAACTCTATGTCCATGTTACTCTAAGCTTTATGGATCCTGTACTCATTTGAACACCATTTCATTCATCGTCCGATACAACTTAACGTTGGAGGACGTAAATTAAAAACAATGGGGAATTCGGCACGCTGGACACAACATTCGTTAGCCATTTCATTATCTAGGTATACAGGTTTGATATAGTAACCATTTCATTGTCCTACTCTTGTATAATCTATGTTGGCAGGAAAATTGTGTTCCTTACAAACCGTTGTAAATCCACGAAGAATGTAACATTGAATTCACTGTACTGCTATCTCAATGGCAGTTTAATCAGATATTCTCTTTGAAATAGAAGATTAATGAGCACGAGATTCAATAGGAAAATAAGTGGAAAACTCTGGAGTAGTTCGAAGATTTGAGTGAAGTATTTTTATCATTAAATTGTATTATATATAAAAATTTGAACTACTAGTCCACATAAATTCCTCCTTAGGAGGTAATAATTAAGATTCCACACAGAATATTGTCTTATTGTCTAAGAAGCTGCATAGTAATTAGTTCTGCCATATTTGAGTGAAAATGTAACATGCATAAAAACATCAATTTTATCACGCGATGTTTAGTTTTCATTTAGATCATTATAAGGACTAATATCAATTATTCATTCAAATTTGAAAACTATCAGAACATTTTGATTATAGGCTTATTATACGTATAGACTGAAAAACTTCACAGAAGTTGTGATTGCCGTGTTGGCGTTGCCGAAGCACCGTTATGTATAAATCCACTCCGGTACTCTTATATTGCAATCCATGTTCCTGTAATGTTTTGACAAACAGTTTTATCATCGTAAATCCGGTTTTTTGTCGGTATGGCATTAGTTGCATATTCAGTTCTCAAGCATTTAATTGGAATCAGAAGGTTCTGAATTTTTTTCCCATGCTAGGTATATTTGGTATTCTCATCTTCTTTGTGATAGGTACAGATTGGCAAGCTTGTTGTATCACTGAAACAACGATTTACAGCTCCGCGTGACCCAAACATTACCGGATTCCTAAATGTCGTGAACTTTGTACAGACTCGCGCATTGAACTCTCTCTAATTTATGTACCAGTCCTTAGGCAGGAAAGCAGAGAGAGGTGAAGTGGGGGTAGCCTTCACAGACCGTGTAGCATAGCGATCAGCTTAACACGGGGGCTTCCTCTTATAACTCGGCTTATGCGGATAATACCCATTTGTGTTTCCTGTAATGTAACAAACTGCATCCTCTTGACTTTGACCTATTTCATAACCGTTATTTGGTAATAATAACTATATAAACCATTCACGTTTAACTGTGGAATTACTGGATATTGGACCCGCCTCTGTTTTGCATGCAGCAGTTTCGGGATTGTTATCAATGCACTTAAGCTAGATACTTAAACCAAATATTCACTTAGAGGGGTTATGCCTCAAAACCTATAAGGTTATTCATTTGCACAGAAAAAACAACTAAAAATCCAAACTATATGAAATATTTTTAGAGGTATTGCTTTATTCTATTATAGAAAACTCATAGTACCTAGCGGTTATTATTATTATTATTATTATTATTATTATTATTATTATTATTATTATTATTATTATTATTATTATTATTATTATTATTATTATTATTATTATTATTGTTATTGTTATTGTTATTGTTATTGTTATTGTTATTGTTATTATTATTGTTATTTACGTCCTCCAACGTTAAGTCATAACGGACGATGAATGAAATGGGTGAAATGATGCTCAAATGAGTCCGACGTCCATGGAGCTTAGAGTTACCCGACATTCGTCTATCTAAGCGAAAATCCCGGAATAAACCTTATCCAGATAACTCACGCTAACCGAGATTCGAACTCGGGACCTCTTGGACGTGAGGCAGACACTCTACCATCTACGCTATCGAGGTGGGCGAAAAACGGTTAATTGTATTTGTTTCTAAGAATCTATTTAATTTCAGGCTTTGAAAACCAAAATCAGTGTTCTAATACTCACTAATTTGGGTTAAAGTTTTTGAAAAAAAGTTGTCTTCTACCGTGTGTTATTAGCTTATTGCAGTTTTGCATGACAGTTGTGCATTAGAAAAATATTTAATTGCAGTGAACTGTTTAATATATGTTTAAAAAAAACTACACAGGCATTTCTGACTACTTGCTTATTTGAATATCTTCTGAGTATTACAAGTGTGTAAATATAAATATAATATGCAAAGTGTTTTTAAAAAGAGTGGATTTGAAGTTCACACTGAATTTTGCCTAAATTGCACCAGCACATTTATACGTGCGTTCAAAACTTTAAAAGCGTCCAATATTAACAAAAATATTGTAAAATTAAATTAGAAAATATATATACCGTTAGCAAAAAAAAAAAAAAAAAAAAAAAAAAAAAAAAAAACTAATCCACATTTTCTCCATTCTTTACAAAATGGCACCAATGTCAGTGATTCATACAGAAAAGTATATATTTTAAAATTATGCTTATATAACCTCTCTCATCTTCTAACATTAGCTTCTATTATCAAAGCAAATTGTAAGTTAAGTTTGTAATACGGTTTAAAAATGTGTAACAACAAAATTAATGTGATACAAAAGTTCAGCTCCCTTTTGGTTCAGTAATTTTATACCAGAAGGAAAAGGTCAGTTTATACATTTTAAAGATGTGTAGATATTAGTTGTATGATATACAGTAGCAGGGAAACTTCTTAATCCTTAGATTTTATGGTGGAAGAATACTTGAATATAGCAATGTATTATCTATATGTTTACATCAACTATATGTTTCATGCGCTGCTTTATGTAAAATGCATATTTAAATATACCAAGTCTCACAGATCTGAAGTGATTTGGAAAATAAAATTCTGAGAATTGTAAAACAAAATGCATATAAATGACAAAAGAATTTTTGGAAGGTGACTGATTAGCAAATATATCATGTAGGGTTTTAAAGACGATTACCTGCACCAACTGCTCTGTATATCATACCTATAGCCATGAAGATTATGGAGATTATTTAATATTTCTTTTTGTTTTGACCATAATTGTTTGTACCAGCGGAATTATTTGGACATTTTTATTTTCCGGGGAAAAGTAATAGAAAGTGGAGAAAATGATGAGAAATACATTTTATATGATAAAACATGATTAGCACTGAAACTCGTTATATTTTGGTAAGGGCATACTGTAGTAATTATTTGTAACATATAGCAACAATCAAAATGCACTCATAAAAGTGTTGGCAATGATACGTGTTTTACATGTGCTAATGTTGTAAATTATGGTTATTTACAGAACATTTAGGTCTAGCACCATGATTAGTAAGGGTTTCCTTTACTAAATATC
Organism: Mantis religiosa; assembly: GCA_030765055.1. Lineage (NCBI taxonomy): Eukaryota > Metazoa > Arthropoda > Insecta > Mantodea > Mantidae > Mantis > Mantis religiosa. Next base: position 341,245,419 of record CM060950.1, on the reverse strand, counting down.
TGCATCTCAGAAAGCGAATTGCACATTAAAATTCCGCAAAAGTGATAAACACGTTGTCCATTCTTCATTTTCTGATTTATTGCGGTTGTTTCGTTTGTGTGTTACCCATTAAAACTATTTAAATGCAATATTAGCGAAACTCATTAGTTTTCTCGCATAGTGAGCTCCTTCAGCTGACAGTCCTCATGCTGTTGTTATACTTATGTTATTTCTTACAACACCCATTTTCAGTACAAATTACCCTTAAGAAACAGAAAAATGGATAAAAGTAAATTGCTGGTGTGTTACCTTCCCATGACGTTTCTACCCTCTTTCAGTTACTTCCGTATAGCTTCTGCAAATCCAGCTAATCTTTTGCAGAAATAGTCCATTTATTTCAATGTAGATACAAGAAGGGATAATCAATCAAGTTATAAAACAAAATTTCTATATATTGGCCCTAAAATGTTATTCCCTTCCCAGTGTTAAAAAATAAAAAGGACTGAAGAAACAAAGAAAACAATACGAAAAAAAAAAAAACAACCAGAATGGCGACTTCTCTAAATAACAAATTTAGAAAAAAATTCAACCATAATAATATATCTGGATAATGTGAGATGCCACAACAAACATTATTTGAAATAAATTTCCATTTTAAAGAGTTCTAAGTTTTTGTGCACTATATTTTGTCTGTCACTTAAGTTTTACCATTATTCAAAGTTCCTAGCGAATGAAGATGACTTTGCAGGATATACCTACAAATTTCGATATATATATATATATATATATATATATATATATATATATATATATATATATATATATCTTTATAAATCTTTATAAGTATCTTAAGTATGATTTTTTATGAAGTAAGTATTTTTACATTTTTTTCATCTAAAGAGTGGTTTTGGGGGGTAATTTTCTTAAAATCGTTGTATGGCATCTTTGGTAGATGCTGATCTTAAATATGAGTCAGGTATTTATTTGAATTTTGTTTCTCAGTAATGGTATTTTGTTCCTCTCTCTCCCCTCTCTTTCACACGCAGACCTTTTTCTATAGGGAACCCTAAAACAAGTATTTTCGATTAAATCTAGATGTTAAATATTTGGGTGAAATACAATACTTCCTGTACTAGGTACGTGGTACAGAAGGTAAAAGTAGTTTAGTTTGTATGCGTAAAGAATGAAAGTCATTAACATACTCATATTCAGAGAACAGTCAAGGTTATTTAGGCACGCACTGGAGGTCTACGGTAAAATCCTGCTACGACGTCCTTCCTGAATGAGGGTTTTTCCAGGTTTTCTTCAGTCCTGATAACACAAATGTCTGGGAGGTGTCTTAAATTTAGGTCTGGAATGTTTCCATCCTCAATTTTCTTTCTTAGCTATTTCTAAAGGCTGTCGGCGTTTGCGTTTTACCATAGGTGTACTCTTATCGGTCACGTATGTAAACAACTGCAGGTAGGTAAAGCCTGACAATGACAGCCGCCTCACTGCGAGAGGAAACAGAACAGTTGCGTTATATTGTCTGCATACACTCGCAGAATACTACCTTACGTTGTTTTTTATTTTTTCACATTTGATGGCCGTGCTGTACATCTGACGTAATTCATACTCTGTGTCCAGCTAGCTCGTATCACATCGAGCGAACATGTCTCCGGCCTTTAGTTATTTCTATTCATGTATCTATCGTCAGTGCATTAGTGTCTATAATCTGTGGTTGCGTATGCAGCAAGAACGGGTATGAAAGCACTGCTAAAAGAATCGGAACAGACGGCGTATCTCAGAGCCACTAAATGTAACCTCTAGGGAAGAAACAAAATGAACAAATCGAGAAAGACACGATTAAAGACAGAATATATCCGTCGTTAGTTGAATCAACTTGCAAATCCTCAACTGATTGCTAGACTTGAACATTGAAAAGGAGAGCGTATTTGCTTCCAGTTCTCACTATGAGCGCCGCTGCCGTGCGGGTAATGACGCAGATTGAAAGCGTTATACGGTGTGCTTTGAAACTGTTATGGTACCTCTCGTAGCAATAAATGTACGGTCTGTTATTGATCTGGGCTTGGAGCCACTTATTAGCCCTCTCGCATGACGTGCTTCACCTGGGACGACGCTCGGTGCCGCGTTCCCATACAGTACGGACCGTTCCTAATTGCATTCCTCTATGTAATTTCCTTATCACTTGTCATTCCTTTCTGGTTCCAGATTGTGTAACTGTTTAATGACCGAGCTTCAAGTAATTGTAATCTTTACGTAATTTACAAATTTGTCATGTAATTTTTTTCTTAAAAAATTGATGTAATATTAGGAATAGCTTTGACAGGTGCTCAATGCATGGCATTCCAAAGCTGTTAATGAGTGCTTAACGGAAGCTTCTATAATGCCTTGAGCTAGAACGATCCTGTTGTAAACATATGGGAGGCGAGAAAGACATTACGGAAAGCTCCCATCGGGAACTTCCTTTATAAACACCAATAAATTGTCTTTTCCTAGTAAGCAGTATATCTCTTTCTCACTACCTATATGTTTACAACAGGATCTTCTAGTTTGAGACAGATTATAGCAACAGCGATCAAAACATCGCTAATTGCAATGAATTACTCAGTTATCAAAAAGAAAGGGAAATTAAATTGTTACCGAAAACCGAACTTTCATCACAGGTTCAATTGCGGTACACAGAAATATTAATTCCTATCGTTGATATGTTTGTAGTTTGCATACTCTTACGTATATTATAGCGCATACAATGGAGAGACACTTTGCGCACTGTGACCTAGGAGCATCTATTGCCACTGCAATCTCCAGGAGCAAGAGATGAAGTGAAGGAATCACACGAGGCTACAGGCCACAGATACGTGCGGAAGTCGTTACAGTTCTTAGCAGCTCTGCTGGAGCTGCTCAGAGAAGGCAATGTCAACCAAGCAATCCTCCAGTGTCCACAGAGAATACTCATTCCATCTGTTCATTACCGCCTCAGACCACGAAACCTAGAAAAACACATGAAATGCAGGAAGTAAATGGAGTGAAAGGGAAATATTGAGAGGAAACCTTGGTAGACGAGAAACCATTGCAGCTTTCACTTGTCGTCTAGGGAATATGACGAAAAAACCCAAAGTCAGAATGGGCAGTTGACCGGAAACGAACTCGGGACTTTCCGAATGCGAGTATCACACATTCGCTGCGGAGCCATCTCAATCGGTCTTGCCTACAGTGAACAGTGAACGTATTGCATTCTATCTAAAAATGTCGGAGGTTGCACTTGAAATACACCGGTAAGTTTGAAGTAGCACACTGAATTAAAACAATTTTTATACAAAAGTGTATAAAAGGGCGCGTGGTGTGTGTATGTGTATGATGTGTGTGCGTGTGAACATCATAACTCAAAATACAAGTCGGTTAAACGAACATTTTACATAAAATATGTAATAAAACCATTTCTGCGAATGTTTATTCTGATAAAATAAGATTTTGCGAGAGTAATTTGTAGAAGAGCGGTTGAAAAAGTCATGTGAATTTAAGAAATGAGAGTACGCAGAGTACTTAGAGACGTTTCTTAGCTCATCTATGTATCCCTAGTTCTCTCATTCTTTGGTTGTGGGCTTTCTTTTTCTACTCTGTCGAAGTTTTTCCAGTCCTTTTTTCCGGTTTGTCTTCTTGGTCAACTTGCCAGTTATGTACCTTCATTCTACAGACGTCCCTGTCTAGAATATCATCCTGAGTGATTCCTGCCAATTTTGAATTATTTTTTACTTCATCAATCTATTCCATAGTTTTTTTGTAATTTACGTCCTCCAACGTTAAGTCATATCGGACGGTGAATGAATTGGGTGAAATGATGCTCAAATGAGTCCAGGGTCCATGGAGCTCAGAGTTACCCGACATTCGTCTTTCAGGATAAGGGAAAACCTCGGAAAAACCTAATCCAGGTAACTCATCCTGACCGAGATTCGAACTCGGGACTTCTTGAACGTGAGGCAGACACGCTACCATCTACGCTACCGAGGCGGGCTATTTCATAGTGTCTACTTGTGCTTCACTTGTATTTACGTAAAATTCCGCAATTTATTTTGTGAGCCTATCTGAAGTTAATCCTTTAATATATCCATAAAATGTTAACCTTCGTTTCATAACTATGGTAGTCTGTATATTTTTTATTTCCTTTTTACTTCAAAGTCTGTATTCTTTTATTTTAATTTTAATTTTTTAACAGCTTGTGGATCTAACATTTTTCTAATAATTTTACGTTCTTCCTTTTCTCTATTTTCGATGTTTGCTTTTGTGTTCAAAATTAATAGAGCCATCCTGATTTAATTACAGTGTTAGTGTCTTAACCAGATTATTATTATTATTATTATTATTATTATTATTATTATTATTATTATTATTATTATTATTATTATTATTATTATTATTATTATTATTATTATTATTATTATTATTATTATTATTATTATTATTATTATTATTATTATTATTATTATTATTATTATTATTATTATTATTATTATTATTATTATTATTATTATTATTATTATTATTATTATTATTATTATTATTATTATTATTATTATTATTATTATTATTATTATTATTATTATTATTATTATTATTATTATTATTATTATTATTATTATTATTATTATTATTATTATTATTATTATTATTATTATTATTATTATTATTATTATTATTATTATTATTATTATTATTATTATTATTATTTTGCTATATTAAGGCGGGTATGTTTATATTGTTCAATCCTAAACTTTTAAAATATTCAAACTTGTTTATGGCATTATGTGCGTAGAGATGGCCTTAATGTAGCGTAGTTAAGTTGCATTTAAATCAAAGAAAAGAACAGTAATGTGCAGAAAGCATATTAACTAAAAATAACGCAGTGTCATGAACTAGCTAGGATCATGGCGTCCTGACAGTAACAAATACAGCAATTGCAACATATGTTTTGTGAACGTTAGCGATGTGCTTGTTGCGTATTCCTGGCGACTATGGATTTCTGATGCCAGCACAAGCTGGAGAAGTTCAAGACGATTTGCTGAAGATCACGGCCTGTTGAATGCAGCCAGGATTGACCTTTACATCGCCGTTATAACGAGAAGCGGGCCATCTCCCTTACGGTCCTGACATTTACACCCTGTACCCGACGTAAAGGTCGAGTAATGGGCCGCTTCTTCACGTAGTAAAAGGAGAAAACGAGTAAGATTATAGTGAAATAATGATGGCTACCGTTACTGCATTGCCAACATTCCGAAGGCGTTTCCCATCAGATACATGCTTCCGTATCAGCCAACAGCCGGTTTTTATCTGCATCGTAAAAGGGAAGAAAATGACTCATTGCGGCAAAACTTTCGTCCGGCTAGTTACTGCCAAGGCAACTAGAGTACTCAGGTAGGCCATTCCGGAGAGCCGCGGTGCCATTGGCTAACGCGCATGACGTCACTGAGAATACAGTTCAACCGCGAGAGTTAAACACTAGCACCTCAGTATGTGTTATTTAAGCTCTGCTACGTGTAAAATCGGAAGGAGTAAACACCCACTTGTGTATTATAAAGAAGGTTCTTTCTAGCAGTTAATATTAAGATTTTAAAACATGTTACTATTCATATGTACTTACTCAGTGTAGCTCAAGAAAATGACGAAGCAACCCATTGAAGATTTTCCTTTGCTGCAAGTTACCTGATCATTTCTGCCTTCGCTCTTTTGTTTAAGTGCTTATTCTAATGAAGGTTCGTGTCCTCGCATTAAGAGAGATCACCTTCTGATGAATTTCGGGAAACTTGGAACTTATTATAGAAATTAAGTTTTGCATCACTCCATTACACTTCGCAGCACTTTGTCCATGGAATCTACAAAATATTACTTCTGTAGCTTGTTCTGCCGTTTCAAAACACCGTTTTCTTTCTTCAGGGCTTGCATCTGAGACTTTAGTCTAATTATTTCCTCTTCAGCAACAACAGAGTGGTCAGGAGATACCTCCGTGCTGGTCGACTGGTCAAATTTGTTTTTTTTTTGGGAGATAAAGATACTATAGTAGACAGCGCCCTCTTTCGCACGGTCCTAACTTCGCACCGGCGATCTGTTTCTGATATTGCCTATTAATAAAAACAGTTATACTATTATTATTATTATTATTATTATTATTATTATTATTATTATTATTATTATTATTATTATTATTATTATTATTATTATTATTATTATTATTATTATTATTATTATTATTATTATTATTATTATTATTATTATTATTATTATTATTATTATTATTATTATTATTATTATTATTATTATTATTATTATTATTATTATTATTATTATTATTATTATTATTATTATTATTATTATTATTATTATTATTATTATTATTATTATTATTATTATTATTATTATTATTATTATTATTATTATTATTATTATTATTATTATTATTATAATTATTATTATTATTATTATTATTATTATTATTATTATTATAATTATTATTATTATTATTATTATTATTATTATTATTATTATTATTATTATTATAATTATTATTATAATTATTATTATTATTATTATTATTATTATTATTATTATTATTATTATTATTATTATTATTATTATTATTATTATTATTATTATTATTATTATTATTATTATTATTATTATTATTATTATTATTATTATTATTATTATTATTATTATTATTATTATTATTATTATTATTATTATTATTATTATTATTATTATTATTATTATTATTATTATTATTATGATTATTATTATTATTATGATTATTATTATTATTATGATTATTATTATTATTATTATGATTATTATTATTATTATGATTATGATTATTATTATTATGATTATGATTATTATTATTATGATTATGATTATTATTATTATGATTATGATTATTATTATTATGATTATGATTATTATTATTATGATTATGATTATTATGATTATGATTATTATGATTATGATTATTATTATGATTATGATTATTATTATGATTATGATTATTATTATGATTATGATTATTATTATTATTATGATTATTATTATTATTATGATTATTATTATTATTATTATTATTATTATTATTATTATTATTATTATTATTATTATTATTATTATTATTATTATTATTATTATTATTATTATTATTATTATTATTCCACGCATCAAACTTTTCTTATAAAAAAGGAGCGAATAAACTCAGTGTACACATAGAAACAAATACATAAATGGAATGTTTCTGATAATTACCTGCAAATTGGTTTTGCTGGTACTAGCTACTACCACCTCAAATGCATCCCCATTCCAACTAGGAATTTTCTGTGACGGTACAGCGTCACCCTTTAATTTTCTTTTCAGTGGCAAACCTAGCAGCTCGTTTTTTAAATCTCGTTCATAGTCTTCGGGCGGGAAGTGATCGGAACAAATCCTTGCATTATTCACATTAACCGGATCAGCCCTTTTACAGCGTAAAACCCACTTGCGCTGTAGTTCTCGATCTTTAGGCAAACAATGGAAAATCACATTCGTAGTTTTATACGAAGCATGTTTGTATTCAGCAACAGCGCAATGGTTTCTACTTTTACTCATAATGTTACGACAAATACCACAGACAATAACTACAACAGCTCATAAGCAACTGCATCTTGTTTATTTCATCAGAAGGATTGTGGAATTTGCATGCACCAGTGCCTTATCTTATCTAAAAATGTGCAATCATAATATTGCATTACGCACATTCACGTGTAAGCGCTCTTGCGTTGTATTCTCAGTGACGTCACGCCCCGCAGTCAGCAGTGACAGTGTTTCGCGCGGGAAGGCGGGAATGGCCTGCCCTGAGTTACTGCATTTGAATCCAGTGCTGGTTTTGTCTATGGTCTGAGACAAATTCCGCTAGTATCAGTTGATAGGCTTGATCAGGGATGTCCAACCATACTGCTTTTGCTGCTGCTTAATTTGGTAATAAAGGAACTATTGCATTCAATAAAAATTACTTGATGTGTTACATTCCCATGACTTTCTCTAGCTACTGTTGTTTATTTTGATATAGCGTCTAGGAACTATTCTTACGAAAGCTGATGTGTCTGTCTACTTCATGTCAATCGAGATAAATATTTGCAGAAATTGTTACATCACACATTTCGTAGTAGATACAAGGAGAATAGAGCAAAACGAATCGGTAGTCAGATGCTTAAAAGCATGTAACAATTTAATTGGCCATGAAATTCCATAGTCTGCCCCAACATTGCGATAAATCTGAATAACGACAGCATTCTAAAATTGACAATGTACTGGGAATAAAGAATATCTCGGAAATTGCTGATACCACCAAATATGCTATCTAAATTAAGGAATTCTGCATTTACTGTGCAGTAATATTTTGCCTCTCATTTATCGTTTACCAATTACACAACAGTCTTTACAAATGAAGAGGAAAATTCTAGATATATACATTATCTGCCATATGGATATCTTAAATAGTGGAATTTTGTTAAAAAAAAGTCGTTAGACCCATTTTTTAGAAATTAAAAAGTACCCATGCGTTTTTAGTGTAAAACTAGTTTGGGTTCGGGTGCTTTTTTTAAAATCTTCGTGTAGAATCTTTGCAAAATACTGAACTTAATGTGAGTTTGGTATTTTCAGTCTTCTGGTTTTAGAGTTATACTATTTTCACAAACATACACACGCGCGCGCGCACGCACACACACACACACACACACACACACACACACACACACACACACACACACACACACAAACACTTCAATCGTTAGGGTAATTGTTCAGAAAATGAATACCACTTTTTATTGATGCGAATTTAAGCTCATGTACCTGTTCTTAGGAAGTCTCGATATTGACTTTTAGGTAAACCCCTGGTGTCACAACCCAAAGTGTGTCTGAGGCCGTCAACCCGACTGCCGGCCTCACGTCCACACACGTACAAGAGTCTGTAAGGCAGAAGTAGGTAATCACCCAACCGATACGGGAAGGAAATCGGCACCTCCAGCCAAAATTTGATTTTCTAAACCATTGTTCCCTCAATTTCCTCACGATTCTGAGTGGGAACTGGTCCTATACCCGGGACTTAAGATCCGTATCTCCCAGAGGTGGGATGAATCTTTCAGGTGGAGTACAATATTTCCTTTACCTTACACACAGTAGGTGACCAATTTGCTACTGTTTTAAGAAGGGCGGAGTACCCTAATTGCGAACCAAATGCTGAGAGACACTGTCATAGTCACCCTTTTCTGTCTAGTCTCTCAGTATCAGTTGTATGTACTTGTAACATTAGCTGTCCTTACTCCGCTGGCTTTTGTGCTGTTACAAGTGGATGTTGGGAAACGAGGAAAAGCTTTGCAACCAGATTTTAAATAGTATGTTTCCGTAGTATCGGTTTTGGGATTAGGCAGTTAATCAGTGCCTTGTGAAATTTAATGCTATCTCTTTCAAATTTCTGTGTTTCAACTTAAAGAAAATTAACAGTAGAAACAGTGATACTTTTTTGTGAACATAAACATTGGAAACGAATCATTATGAGAGGAAGTTATGTGGCTACTATTTTGAAGACTTTGTTTTATAAACCTCGGTAGCGTAGATGGTAGCATGTCTGCCTCACGTTCAAGAGGTCCCGAGTTCGAATCTCGGTCAGGGTGAGTTACCTAGATAAGGTTTTTCCGGGGTTTTCCCTTATCCTTCAAGATGAATGTCGGGTAACTCTAAGCTCCATGGACCCTGGACTCATTTGAGCATCATTTCAACCAATTCATTCACCGTCCGATATAACTTAACGTTGGGGCGGACGTAAATCACACACACACACACACACACACACACACACACACACACACACACACACACACACACACACACACAAAGAAAAATACCTTCATAGAAAAACATGATAATGTATAATCTTCATGTTACACATCTTGGATTTATTGAGAGTAAATCCAAATGTAATTTATTTATATTCTTCAACAAATCACTAGGGCGTTAAAAACTGTATCTGAATCCTTCACAAAATTTAAAGCATTCAGATTATTTGTTAAGACTTCAACATCCTGACAATGACAATATCTTCGTAAAACTACAACTAATTTTGGAAATATTAACTTCGGCTAGTGCTCTGGAGCATGACAACCATTAGGGTAATCACGAGAGAGGTGACTACTGAGCTCGTTATACGAAAACAAGAGTTCAGTGCTCGGTAAATGATTGTAGTTCCTGACTCATGCGAATGATAACATGTAAAGCGAAAGCTGCAACACAACTGCTGATAAAGAGGAAGAAGGAAACTAATCGGCATGTTTTCCATCCTCAATGAAAGTTAGTGTTTAGAGATAACGCATGAACGGCTGTCACTAATGTCTGTCTTGTCTTTTGTGTCATTATCTTGTTGTTTATTCTCTGAATAAGATACCACGTTTCCCGACTGATGCACATCAGTTGCTTGACAGATAATTTTATCTTAATGAAATGTGTCATTTTGTATTTCTGAAAAATTATTGACGTTTGAAGATTTACCTAGAAAGGGTTTCACCCATTTCGCTTTATAAGGCATTTAATTAAAAAAGGAAGAAGTAGAGAAATAGTTTCGAACTATGCAAGAGTGCACACTAAATGTGTTTTAAAATGAATTATTTTGCGAGTAAATGTTTGTACATTACATAGGATGCAAGTTGAACTGCTACTTATCAGTTTCATTGTTTCAGAATTGTTGATAATGTTTTATTCTTTTATTCTATCACGCAGAGTAACTTTAAGCCGAATTCCTGAAGTCTTTACACGTTGCAAGGACTGAATTGCATCTACTGACTAACCTCATCCTTCATTGGCTAGAGTAAAGTTCGTTGCTACCCCGCTTCTGTCCGGTAGGACACGATTCTTATCTAACTTAAGTCAATTAGGGACCTCAGAATATGTTCCCTAGGCCGAGTAAGTCACATGATAGGAGATGGTTGCTCTTTACTGCTGTGAACACCTTAGTTGCCATGTCAGTCTAATTAAAATGGGACTATAGGTGCTAAAGTTGGGCATACAAAGGCAGGCCGTACAGAAGATTTCAATGCTCTTCCTGGCCGCGCTGTGGCTGAGTGGTTTGACCTCTCGACTCTCACCAACGCGACCCGGGTTCGATCCCCAGGCGACCGCAAAGTGGGATTTGTAGTGGACAACATGGAGCTGGCGTGGGTTTTCTCCGGGATCTCCGGTTTCACCCACCATCTCTTTCACCGGTACTTCATCTTCATCTTATGTATCATTAGTCCTACCGCCTCCGGTGCCACATGTAGTAAAAGAGGGCGCTGAACACTACACATTGCATTATTAATGCTCCTCCGTTCTATCAGTGCTGCCGAACGTAGTACACACGTCTTATATGCCTGAACTAAGGACATGATCTTCATTAATTACGCTCGAATAAATATTTTAAAAAGTTAGATGCCAGTGTTATAACTATTAAAAAAAATTAATTAGATTGACTTTTATTTTCTTATCATGGCTATGCAGAAGTCCTGTCTCTCGCATAGCATGAGCTATGCACCTTTTATCTTTATATATTCATATCATTACTCAATAGTCATTCAAGATTGAAGAGCCTGAAAATTTCAACTATTCTTTCTCTACAACACATGTTATACACAAATATAAGCATACAATGGAAATACAAACCTTGCAGTTTGAAAAGGACTGAGTTAATGTTAAGTCCATATGGTTTGTTATTTTGTGTTTGGAAATAAGTCGTGTTTCAAACTCGAGCTAACGTATTGTTAAAATGTAGCTAAATTAAATTGTTGTATTTCTCTTGTTCTTTTATTTGTGATACAAGTGTGTTTGAACATGTCCATCGAGGCTGGAACAAGTGATTTTTAGATTATGAAAGGTAAAGTGATTCATGCTCATGACAGAATCATTGCGCTTATGTATTTTTAAAAAGCTCTCCAATCCAACGCGTGTAATGCGTTAACGTAAGAACGTTTTAACGCGTTTAATGTGCGGAGTTACGTACTTGGCAACAGTGCGAGCATTGGAGTATAAATGTGCTTGCTCTGGCTTTAGGTGTGCCTGAAATGAAATGTGTGGTGTTTAACGCCCACTTTTACTACATACGGCACCGCAGGCGGGGGCACTGATTATGCAGAGAAAATCCGCCCCAGCGCCGTGTTGTCCATCACAAATGTCACTTTGCGGTCGTATGGGATCGAACCCAGTCTAACCACTCAGCCACGGCGCGGCCTACCTTACATGAACATAAATGAAATCATGAAACCTCTTCATTTGCCAGTCAAAATGAAATGTAACTAATGTCTCAATAATGAGTAGTGGTACATTTGGTATTACCGTACCATCAGCAAATTTCATTACATTTGATTACGGCCGTGCCGTGGCTAGAGCGCTCGGCTCTCACCAAGGCGGCCCGGGTTAGATTCCAGGCGAGCGCAAACTGGAATTTGTGATGGACAACATGGCGCTGGGGCGGGTTTTCTCCGGTTTTCCCCGCCATCTCATTCCACTGGTGCTCCATTTTCATCTCGTGTATCATCAGTGTCGCCGCCTGCGGTACCGTATGTAGTAAAAGCGGGCGTTAAACACTACATACACATTCATGTACGGCTCCTGTTTTACTCATTTCCCACCCCTTGCTCCTAACCTCAAAATGTTTATTCTACAATTTTCTGCACATTGTTTCTCCGTTCTGTATATAACAAAGTATAATCGAATGTTAAATGCTAGTAGATATACAAATATTTCCCTCGTATACCTTTCCTTAACAAATAAATCGTGATTGTTCTTCGTCACATATTTGTTTTGATGAGAAGGTACTTAATGTGCATACTAATGCGCATATACTTGTATTGTTGATTTAAATCGATGCCAGCACGCATATACGTATCCAATACAGGTGCACAGGATATATTCGACCAAGAAGACATTACTATATCCGGAGTTGTATGTACCTTTATAGTTGGCATCGCCAGTGGTTCGTTGTCGGGTGACAGTGTTTTCAAAACAAAACATGTACCGGCTGAGTTGTGCATATCCTGTATAAACTGTTTCCGGTCACGACCCTGCCTCACGTGCTTCCTGTACAGCACGTTAACCTCTAGCCTACTGTTCACACTTCTGCTATTATCTAACATCGGCATGCCTGCTCACTCGACAACTTTCCTTCAGCCTGAGGAGCCCCGAGGTCTTATGGGACAGGAAGAACAAAAATAATTTATAATTGTAGGTCTCAATAACAAACCGGTGTGTCGTGGGTAACCTGGGGTATGGGCGTGGGTTAAATGAGAAATTAATGATTTAAGTACAGCGAAAGCTTCCATAAGGCCATAAACAGTATAAAGTTAGGGGGGGGGGGCAACTGTATTCAGCGATTCGGACATAGTGCTTCTAAAGTGTATGACAGAACGTGGAAGTATTGCTAAATGATAGCTGGTTGATGTAAACCATAGGCGATGTCAAAAAGCGTAGACTACCACTGTTGGCAAGAAGAGTCACATATCAATTAGAATTGCTTGCTGGATATTTTTATTTATTTGCAAAAAGCATTACATTTCGGTAAAAACAATTCCAATTAAGTTTTATTTTTATTGTTGTTGCTATTTTGATAAATCAAGCATGCGGATAACACATCTGTTTCATATCATAAATAGGTACGATGTACGGAAGCAGTGGTGACTCGTACTTAGCAATGTGTTGATGTTGAAGGTCACCAGTTTGAACATTGATTACACTTGCATTTATGTTTCAAATTGGACTTCAAGCTTTTCATTTCCAGCAATTGAACCATATAGTACGGAACACAAATTTTGTATGACGGTTCAAAGTGTATATACATTTATGATGCACTCTGTATACAGGATGTTTCGAAACGACATCGAACGAATATATAGAAGTAGTTACTGAGCTTCTATGTGACACATATGGATAGTTTGTAACGCCAATATAGCCACATAAAAACGCTACAGAATGAGTGTGTGGATTAGGCAGTGACAGGAACAACGCCGTGTGCCTCACGCTATCGAAGGAATCGCAGGTAGGTGACACCGTGCCACCTGTTGTAGCAGTTTGTAAACATACCGACATACTCTACGGTAGCTTGCTACTATTAAAAATTTCTTTGGCTTATGAAACCGCAATAAGGAAGCTATTCTTTAGTTATTTGTTTATGGGTGTTTAACGTGATCCAACATTCCGTTATAACAGTCGATGACGGCAAATAAGTTGGACATATGTAACTTGAACCTTTTAGAGGGAAGTTAATGTTAGTGAGATTGGGGATGGAAGCATTAAATGATATAAAAGAACAGAGAACAATATCAAAGAATTATAGATAAAGTTAACCAAAACTAAATGCCTTAATGAATCAAGTATTTTATTTCATTGTGTTTAATAATACTAAATAAAGCATTTGTAACTTAAAAGGAAGCTGTTGATTTTACAGTAACTGGTTGAAAGTACTGTACAATTAAGAGCATAGCAAATGGGCAACCATGGAACTGTCCGAGTCATTAGTCCACTTTTTAACAAGTAACTGCCCTTTGTCCCATTACCTGAAAGAGAGGTTAGGGTCACTGATAACGAGCAAGGAGCATTTTTGTTTTCGAGACCGGTGTGTCCCAATAACAACTTTTGAGGTTCGCACACTAGTGTTCCTGCACTGCCTAATCACAAAATAATGCAACATTTTATGCTGCATAAAATTATAGCTAAGAGAATTTCGAAGCTGTGACACCGAAATTCGAACTAGTTATGTTATAAAGTACGAACCGGCTATATTCGTTCGGTGTCGTTTCGAAACAACATGTATAAATTTATGCCATTTCTTATGATAAGATGAAACTACGCAGGAAAAATAGTCGCGCGCAGGTGGTGCATCCCAACATAGATTCGAACTCGAGCCAAGATTTAGAAGCTACCCTAATATTACTCGTGCGCCTCTCAATCTTTCTTGTTCAAGGGCTCACCTGAGAGTGGCATTTTGACTTGTTTACAGCAGATGTGAGACGAAGAGAATACCATCTGTGCGGCGCCATGGCTGCGATTTAGCATATAATGACATGTCGGAAAGCTTCCGGATTGTAGCGAACCTTCAGGATGTGAACATGAAGGACAGTGGTTGCTTTGCGGCCCACGGGTTGCCCACGCGCTTACATCCATACCCAAGGCCAAGAGGAGCATAATGCACGGCCACTCATCTGTGCGTCTGTCTGCGGTGGGCGTATTTCATGCTTACCGCTAGACAAGAAAGAAATTATCCTTTGGCGCAGAACTATCAAACCCATGTTACCATTTCGTATTTTATTTACCATGTAAAGTAGGGAATGCATTGCATTCCTCCCAAAAATTCGATACCGAGATTTCTCTGGAAGTACACATTTTGAGGTCCTCTGAATCCCTACCCCCAAAATCATTTTCACAAAACGATCAGTGCGTGCGTGCGTGTGTGTGTGTGTGTGTGTGTGTGTGTGTGTATGTGTGTGTTTGTGTGCGTCTTTGAACACACTTTAGAAACGAAAAGTCGGTTAAGTACCAAACTTACTGTATACGCTTCGCAACTTCCAAAAATGTGACACCACAATTTTCAAGAAAATCATTATTCTTATCTATACAAAGATAATTTTTCCAAAATTTTGGTTTTCTCACAAAGGGCTATAATTATTTTCATGTAAATCCCATGCGTTTAAGACGTTCTTATGACAAACGAAGTGTGTATCTTAGACTTTCTGGAAATGTGCGTAGAAGTCCTCTTCATTCTTTTTGCCTTTTCCATAATGCTAAACCGTAAGAGATAGACAAAATCTTACTGCTCATTAGGGGAGAGTAGTACAATGGCGCTCATGTAATATTCTTGAGACACAATGATTCTAGCAGATACTGCATACCATTGACATATAGCGGACAGTAGGGGTAACACACAGGAGTATCGTGGCCGTGGAGCAGTGTATGCAGGTTTGTTGAAGCATGTTTTGTGTGAATTTCTTAGTGCAGATACACAGAGATCATTACAAGGTAACACTGAATAGATTTCTAAACATGTTTTATAAAGTACATAATTTGAAAGTCCCTATTTATGGCTAGCAATTGATGCCTTAGTCGATCGTGAGGTGCTGTGTTTGCAGCGTGTTTCTCATGATAAATCCAACATGTCGTCGGCGGGTAATGACGCTCAATTCTGAGCACTATTACCCACCACGCGACTGCTATTTTTCAACACATATTTGAATGTCAGAATTATTTTATCCACGGATCACTTAAAGTGATATGGCATTTGTAACTTTCCATTAATCTTATACAATAATACAAATGAATACCAGGTCATGGGTTTCAGGCCTCTAAACCCAGATCAGTTGAGTGATAACAATTTGACGGCCGCAGAAAACTTACAATTACCTGTAAGCCAACAACCAGAGAATAACAGGCACTTTGTGTTGCGGACGAAGCTCATGAACCATCGTCTAGTGGACCTACTCATCAAGAAACGGCTGTATTGCACATGACCTCAGCAACAACCAGTTCTAGTGCCACTGAACCAATAATATCGGAGTACTCTATCAATTCCTTGTCCCAGTTAGCAGAATTAGGCCTGTCGCTTCCTTACCAACCACTTCTGTCTCCAGAGACCCAGAAACGCCCAAAAGCGCTACCAGAATTTCCGTCGCAGATATTTCCCCCATTGCAGGTCCCTCAAATGTTTCCAAGATGACCGCTTGACGAAAGCCAAATAAAATGAGGTCTCAGATTCTAACAGCCTCTCCAATGAAGGAACGAATGCAGGAAACAGAGACGAAGATCCCTAAAAGGTTGCACAAAAACATTGGAACCAAAAGCAATAGCACAAAAATGGCCGAAAAGAAGAATCCCAAGAAACAAAAAAAACAGGAAAGAAAATCAATTTGTCTCCAGTGACGAAGATTCTATCAACTAATTAAATACATGTGACGATGACGAACTTGACGATTTGGAACCTGTGTCAAAAGATATCTATTTTATTTTGGAGAATTTGGACAAAATAACGAACTGTTTCCGTTGTGTCTCCTGCTCTGAATAGGCACATGAGGAATGCAGTTGAGCTGACACACCTGATAATTATGAATGCTATTATTGCATAAAGAAATATTAACTTTGTTTATTCAGTTTCAAGCACCATTAACCGCACATGGCGGGCAGTACCGCTCGACCCACCCTTTTATATTTGTTTATTTTAATGGCTTCCTGTTTAAATAAATGTCTTGATTTCTATTCGTTTCTAGAGCCTATTCATGAAACTTGCAATTTATTGGTTTAAAAATGATTTCTAATTATACTTAAGGTTACTGAACATTTTTTCTTAAGTGAGCGCCATTACCCTACTCTCCCCTAATATACAGAATTTATGGCAAATACTTTTTTTTGGAGATATTCTTTGATATTTGTTTGAATTTTCTAATACTTTCCTCCAATGGGAAGTCGTTATTCATTTTTTATCTCTTGGCTATGCAAAGAGAATGGAATGTCCAAGGTATCACCTAGTGAGCAACTCTATAAAGAGTTGACTATCGTTAAAGGTTCATGCATCTCCTTATTCTCCTTGCATCTACAGGAAAATTAGCAATAACACAACCTTTATCTCGATTAAGATGAAGTAGACAGAGGAATAAGCTTTTGTAAGAATAGTATTACAAGAGTAGAAAAAGTTATGTGAGTGCAGCATATTTTAACGTATAAATTTCATGCATTCTTAAATGTATCAGTAGATACTGAATCAGCCATTATTCATTAGTCAACTGCAAGACTGTCACATTTTATACAGTAATTTATGTAACTTTAGATTAGGAGGGGATTCGGCACCGAAACACCCGCCGACACTTCTACCCTGAAACAGACCACCGGTTGGGAGATAATGTGAACTGATAATGGAGATGAAATGGGGGGACAGGAAATTCGGGGGATGTAATTGACCTACCCAGCATTCACCTGGCGACCCGGAAAACTCCCCAAAAACACGTGGGTTAGGTAGGTCGGCCACGGGAATCGAACCCAGACCTTCCGAATGTGGGCCACAAACGAAATCATCTAAACTATCCTTCTCTATAATTTGTATAACATCATTTAACTTAACTTCTGTTGCCTATCGCGCGTTGACTTGAAAAAAACTTTGAATTTAGCTTTTGAGGGAGAGGGTAGTTGTGTAACTTGTTCTGACTTCTATCGTCTTGGACTTGAAGTAGTTCGCTGAGTGGCTTCTTTACGTGCTGATTTTTTATAATTTCTAACTTGAAAAAAGCTCACACCCACTCCCACAAGATGGTTCCAGATTCTACGGAGGTTAGCCAAAAATTCTAATTAAAGCAACTCTCCATCCTAGCCAAGAGTTGAATCTTAAACTATGCATCCTTATAGTTCCTCAAAAACATAAATAAACCTATCAGTTATCAGTCATGCCCGGATCTTGATGAAATATCATTTTTTCTTCATAATCACAAACAGTGCAGAATGCAATATAAATTGATATTTCTTAAAATGAACTATTCTCGTTTTGTATCTTTTTGATTTTTGTTTGTTTAATATTTGTTAGTCATTTTAGGAAATATTGTACCTACCTCTATTTTCATTTTCTTCAGTTTTTTGCCTTTAACGGCACTTTCTTACGTTATTCAAATATATTTACATTAGAAGTTGACTTAGCCATTAATGTATATACAAGCTATTTGATCAAATTATTTTGTGACCACAGGGCATAAAGCATGAAAATGTTTCACTTTTCGTAAAAGATGCAGCGAAATATATGGTGAAATTGGGAACCGCAATTAAATCATTTTACACTAAAGTGGTTCACGTAACATGCATAGCTGTTGCTCAAAACTTACTGGATTTAAGGGAAGTTTGGCATTTATCAGTGCCAACTTTTCAATTTTTCAGAAGCAATAAACATGGCTAGAAAAAAGGAGATGAGAGCATCCATGTGGTTATCAGAAATATTAAAGATGTGGAGGAACGTTTGCAAAAATGTGTGGGAAAAATTGATCAAGAAGATTGTGAGCTAATGAAGAATGTATTAGAAAAGAACATTGGACATATATCATTGTGTAAAACTGAGAAAGTTCTGTTAGGTGAACATTTTGACTTCAGTGGTTTTAAAGAAGGTTCTTCACTACGGGGCCTTGGTCACTTCAAGTATGCCATGACGTCATTGAAGTAGAGAGGAGTTTTTCAAAGTATAGGAGTGTTCAAGATAAGCGGCGATCCTTCAAACCCAGGAACCTACGAATGGCAATGATTTTTATTGCAATGCTGAATAAGCGATATGCCTAAATATATACAGTTTTCCTAGTATATAAATACGTATGGGATACATTACATAAAATTTCCAATCATAATAATTAACAAAATTATATATATGGAACCTACCCAGGAAACTACGAATGGCAATGATTTTTATTGTAGTGCTGAATAAGAGATATGCCTAAATAGAAACAGTTTTCCTAGTGTATAAATATGTATGAGATACATTACATAACGTTTCCAGTCATAATAATTAATAAAATGATATATACTAGTATGCATACATGTATATATTGAACCTTTAACTTATAAAAATAATTAAGTCTTTTTTTTAAATTTTAATGTCATTTTCCCAAAAAATTAAGGGAATTTTATTGTTATTTTTCTCTGATTTTTTGGGTCATCAACTTCCGAGCCCTAGTTATTAGCACCAAAACATGCAGCGAAATGTTTGAGACAATAGCACCTATGGCCCACGTTCAGGAGGCGTGGGTTTAAACAATATGTAGGTCCATAAGTTGTTGCCAGCCTGGTGGCTTTTCCTGATTTCTTTGTCACCAGGCTGGGTATTTCAATATTATTTCTAAGATTTACACCTACAGATTATAACAGAAAAAGCTGGCACGGGAAGGTGGCCAAACAACTGAGGCCGTTCTGTCATAAAGTTGGCCAAGCAAATGGCACATAAAGGCGATTGATTACGTAGTAAATGTGTATCAAAGGACTTACAAACAGTGTGGAGATGTCTAGAAGTTAAACCGATGTTGAGTAAGCACATTTGATTAACAATACATTAAAATAAAATGATATGCTGTGTAATGCAAAATTGTGTCCTTTGTGTAGTTCACAAAGTCAAGAGAGGAATATGCCAAATAAGCACTTAATAGCTTGCAGTGAAAATTAATTCAATGTTATTAGCACTCTATGGTGATACGAATGAAATGTTTATTTTACTGAAGTCACGCTCTTGACATGTCCGTTGTAAACACTGTGCCCACTATGTGGACAAAGACGAACTAATAACGTATTGACTTTATTGTAAGCTATTCCTTATGCTAGCTTTTATCGCTGACACACGAGTTGTTAGTTAAAGTAACCAAATCTAACACAATGTAACAAAACCGTCATACGAATTAATTTGGAGATAGCTTCCTCAGGTGATAGGCATAGTTAAACTCACGATCTCCTTCAGCAATCTGGGACTTAAGTGAACCTAGAATTGATCTAATAATGACCAGAAATACGTTTACTTCTCAATAAAACTCTCCTAAGAAATACGTATATTTTGGGGGGAAACTGGCTGAAACAATTTGGTAGAACGGTAAGGTATACTAGGGCGCCAATTGATATACCGATTTCTTTAAGCATACCTTCTGTTTTGATTCGGTTTGTTTCTTGTTTTGTATGCGTTAATGCGAATGATTTTCGTTCCATTAGCTGCGAAACTAGAGAAGATAAAAGTGCATTGTCTGGCGTTGGGTATGAAGTACCTGTTGTATAGCTTCAGAAATTCGCAGCAGTTTCCCGTTAGGAAAGTTACATTGCGATGAGATCGGGTTTCCGGACGTGTATGAGACCGTCCAGTTTGACTCCAAGCTGGACACGGATGTGGCAACACCGCATGAGGGTCTCTGCCCTTGAAGTGAAGACTTGGCCGACTTGAGGCTCCACCCCTCACCTCGCAATCCCATATAGTTGACTTTTTCATCCAAATTCGAAAATAGTTTCGTATTTCGAAAGCTAATTCAGGACTAAGTATTCACATTTTACACTAATTTTGGTGTATTATGATGCTCCAATTCCATACTTAGATAATTTCTACAAGTTGAAAATAGTATACGTAAAAGTCTTGTTTAGTACCTGCTTAATTGGTTATTATATTTCTTCTAGTTTCAGAGCACATCTTGCACGATTATAAATGGCATTGTCTTAAAGGTCCATTTAATATCGAAAATTTATGTCCAAACAGTAGTGATATTACATATGATTTCAATATACACTTTGCTGTTAATATGCTAAGTAGATACTATAAGGACAAATTCACGGGTGTTTAGAAAGGCGGTTTCCTCCACCAAAGGGCAGCGTAAGAACGTTCCGTTATAGTATCTTGTCTGTAATGGAAGACATTATTTCTCTCTTTCCATATGTTTTACAATACGATCGTTCTAGTTTGAGACATTATATGAAGAGAAGGTTGTTAATATCTATCAGGTTTAAGTTAATTGATGTAAATTAATCATTTCTTCACACTAGCCGTGTATAGGCTAAGGTTTTGGATACAGTCAAATTGAAACATTCAAAGCCATGGCCGGGAATTGAACCACGGATCTCCTGGTTTCCGTCCAGTCGCTCTCACTCGTTGAGCTACCATAGCCAACGTGCCGTCATGAGATTAAATTGACTCATATACATATTTTCCCGGAAACCGCTAGGGGCTCTCGTATTCGAGATACACAGTTTGTGGTGACTTACTTGAGTCACCGGCTTCATCGTTAAACTCTTATAATTTAAATTAATTGATGGAAATTAATCGTTTCTTCACGTTTCATGGCACGTTGGCCATGGTAGCTCAATGGGTAAGAACGACTGGACGGAAACCAGGAGATCCGTGGCTCAAATCCCGGCCATGGTATTGAATATTTTAGTATGAGTCTATCAGGCTAAGATGCGTAAACATCGTTTGATAAAGAGCTTCTTTCACAGTTATAACAACGTGATTAACGAAAATCACTTTTGAAAGTCTCTAAAGATGGATATAGAAGAAATATGGAAGTTACTTGGTATCTGTAATCTGTAGCCGGCATTGTAGGTTACGGATACATAGATTCTTCATTTTGTAGAGTTAACTAGTTTGGAATCATCCTAGTGTAACAGGGTGAAATTTGATGTTTTCTCCAAAACAGACAAAAAGAAGCAGAATGACTTAGAAATCATATTCCACTAATAAGAAACTCAGCTGCTACATCATTTGTTATATTCTTGAAGTTGATAACGTGTAACATCACAGAACACCTAACTTGGGAAATATAAAAATTCGAGTAAGAATATATTATTTTAGTCTGTTTCATAACAAACAAAGCATATACAAATTAGGAGGAATACAATGTTCCAACATAATAAAATATGCATTGCCTGTGAGCTATGGCTAGTCGCTTTCGCCTTCTTATTGCCATGTACATAGTGTGTGAAACAAGGAAGATTTTGAGAGCTTGGTTGGTACATTGTGTTGTAAAATAGGTATTTATTACCGTTTAATCTCTTTTGACTCTACTAAAATCTTACAAATACTAGGATTGTTAGGAAAGTGATTCTCACAATATGATAAATTTCGAGTGGCAGATACTGTGATTAGTTTCCTTCTGTTTTATTGGTCGAAGATAGTGTAATGCCTACAGTTTAGTAAAATGGATAAAACCAGATTCACTCAACAACTAGGTGAGTTCATTTGTATCTTCCTGGCCATGAATACTACCAACTTCAACAGTGTTAAAATAATGGTATACTTTGTCACTGGTATTTTATACAGACGATGGACGGTGGAAAGAGATGACAAACGAGTTTCTGAAATTGGCCCCAATTCATCCACTTTCCGCTAAATGGTGAAACTACTTCATCATTCGGTGAACCCATCGGTCACAGTATGCCATTAAAACATCCAAGGATTCCTGATATTCATCCAACATAGATTTTAATATCAGAATTAAACTGTATACAGCGAAGTGCAGTTTGAGAGAAACGAGAGTAAACAACTTTGGTCAGTTTGCGGTTCCTCTGGTTTTCGGTCTGAGAAGTTATCATTGGTCGCAGCAGATGGTCATAAACTTGTTTTCCGTCCTTGTGATGAACGCGGTTCAATGCCTTTCTACTCCTGCACAGAAGTTGTGTTTGGTGCACAAGAGGCTGCGTGTGTTTGGAGCCAGATGCTGACCCAAATTACGTTAAATTATTTGTGGTACGCTAAATCACCTAGCAGTTGATTGAGCACGCTCATTGAAATGCTGAGCCTCTGTTATTACTTGATGTCTCCACTACCTCCTTTTGTACAGTTCTCGATGGTTACTGAGATTATCTGTTCATATTTAGTTCTTAGTTTTATTTTAACTACATGAACAACTTATTGCAAAAACAGCGAAAGCCGCATTAAGGCAATTTTAATGAGATTGAGAGGGGCAAAACTAATATATAAATAATTATATTTTGCCAAGAAATTGTGATTAAGGTATTTTGGTCCTGCGCCGTGGCCTAGTGGGCTAAGGTGTCCTGCTTTGGTTCTCTGCCACGGAAGGCACCCGGGATCGATACCACCCCTGTGGGGATTTTAAGTTCCGGTTATAGGACCGGTGCCACTCAGCATCGTGAGGAAATTGAGAAGCTGCGTTAGGTAGCGAACCCTGGTCATGAAAGCCAACTTTCCGACTGGCGTGCCGAGATGCTGACCACATCTCCTCCCCGTGTCGGTTGGATGATCGCCCATCTCTACGTTGCGTATGTGGGCGTGAGGCCGGCAGTCGAGTTGGCAGGCCTTGGCCGAGTAGGGACTGTTGCGCCATGGGTTAACGTTTAACGTTTACGATATATTGAGTAGCATAAAATGCGTTTGATAGATTTCGGTAGATACTAGTAGACTCTGCAATTCTGCTCGTACTTTGCATTAAACGAAGTGATTCTTTCCCTCTCTCTTTAAACGTTTGCCATTTCCTCTTTCTTGCCCTCTGCTACTCTTGTCTTCTTATTCATTTCTCCCTTTCCACTCTCTCGTTCCATTGCTCCCATCGCTCTTTCAACATGTTACATGTATTATAGAAACCAATATTAATGTTACTTTTCCCGAGGTGTGAATGACTATAAAAACAGAGGACTTTACTTTTCACAAGCGTGTCTGTTACACTAGCAATACAATCAGAACTAAATGTCCTACGGTTACAAGTTTACTTACAACAGTAAAATTGCTATAATTTCTTAAATATTTAAAATCTGGAAAACTTGTATGTAATAAAATTTCTCAGGAGCTTTATGATTATGAACTTTGATTATGTAAGGTTTTCCAGGGGACCTGAGTCAGCGAGTAAATCTTGAGTTAGCAATTTTCATGTATTTGTACAGAATGTATAATACTGCCTGTTCAATGTTAGTTATTGTAGTGAAATTCTAATGGAAACTGTACAAATAAATAGCAATTTAAATATCAATATCATGTAAAATTTTTGAAAAACTAAGCGATAAACCTATTGGTTCGATTTTTCATTTTGCGCTTCCTCCTTTTTGGAAAAGTAATTAAGATAACGTATAATTAAATAAGACGTAAATTATGTTAATATGCTAAGTTCTATAACAATCGGTAAGGGCATTCTTGCGTGACACAAGTAAAAATGGATAGGTTCAAAAGTGTTCCAATCAGATGCTGTGGGAATACTTCGAGCTTATTCATATATATTTGCCGGCTCTTTGAGTTCATGTCGCACACCTCATGGAGGGCTCAAGTAGTCTTCACTTCGTAAATGTGAACTTTCAGAAAGTCTTAGATTTGTATTTTCTGATATGCGACGCACATATAGAAGAAACATTCCTGTGAATATGATTATTTTGAAAGCCAGAATCCGGAAACTTAGTCTTTTGGCCAGTATTATAAACAACTCGTTTTATTTTCTACGTGTGGGAAATTACGTATAGAATAACGTATAAATTGCCTGTAAACTAAACTGCTATTTACTTAACGGAAGAATAGTGAAAGGTACTGCGCAGTGGAGTGGAATAAACTCTCTTACGGAAATACGATATAAATGTAACCTAGAATACTTTGTTACAAATAAAATAAAGTAAAAGTTACCCTTACCCTCAGAAAAATAAAATCAACCCAACTAATATGAACATAAATAATCATTTACCTCACGAATATCAATAATTTACCAGTGCAATCTTACGTTCTATTCATTAACTTTGAAGTTTCTCTTACATGAAGACAATTGATGCCAAAAAGTTGGCATTCCTGTACCACTTATTTTATTTTTATTTGTTTTACTCTGAGTGGAAGTTTGGTTCCCATCATTCAAGTATTATCCATTCGGATAATATCGGGCAGCTGAGGCAAACAGTGAAAATACTTGGCAGACTAGCCAGTGGGCAGATTTAGAACCGCATCCTCCCAAATATAAGGGAGGTCGCTCTTGCTTGACGATAGATAAAATTTGTGATAACATTTTCTGTGAGCAATGAAAGTAAATTACAAAATTCTCCACGCCCCCACTCAAACAAATCTTTTCAGAAAGGTTTCCGTTTGTGGCATTGTCCTTGAATATTCTGCCACTATAGTAATTCAGCAGTCCCCTTTGTTAGAAGAGACTCGGGGAAATGGGCAAACAGAGGAATTAGTTTTCCGCATGGAAAGTACATGCAAATTGGCGGAAATGGCCATGGCAGAGAAGAGAGTGGTGGAAAGCTAGCTAATTGAGAAGGGTTCAACAGAGCATTGAGAAGACGATGCATTTTAGCCTTTTGTGTGTTGGAGTTGAAGGTCAATGGGGTCAAGCAGACGTGGAACCGGAACCGGAAGATCTCTGGCGTCGCTCTTGTTTAGTCTCCACTCTGCTAACGGTCAATATGTATGGGCGTATGTATGTATGTTGCCCGATACTAATGCAAGGCTTTGGACTTCGGACACGAGACTAATTTGCACTTCATGAAACCGTTTTTCCCTTCTGTCATCCCGAGCTGAACAGCACATTTTGTTAAACAAATTCTGGAGGAAGAGTTTGCATTCGTCTGTTAGAAAGCAAATTTCATTTTAGCTACGAACATGAAGATGTTTAAGAGGAGGGGGATCATAATTAAGTGTAGAAACAACCTTTTCTGACACTACCTGTATGTTTCTGCTTAAAAATACATTGTTAACGTCATGCGATGCTACTTAAAATATACCTTAAAATATTTTCAAGAGCTCTTGTTTTGTATTTGTTTGTTTCTTCGACAGCTTTTCTGCTTTATATATTTTTAAGTTTTCTTGTTTTCAAATTAAAAGCGCTAACGAGAATGAAAGCCTTTGTTTCATAGCCCATTTTGTAGTTTTTTGAAAATAAATGCTTGAAAAAGAAAGGTATGATCAAAAGTTGCATTTCGTATAATCTTAATTCTCCAAAGCTGACAAAATACAATAGCAAAAAAAAAAAAAAAAAAAAAAAAATGCCTAAGTTAAATAATTATGCTCAGATTACTGTGCATTGAAACGTTGTGGAAGCGACTAGAAATCAATTCCACGAAAACAAGTCTTCTGGTTCTTTGCACTTGTTCTGAATGATCTCTTATCGAAAACAAAACCACAGGGAAATTCATGCATATAAACTGTACCAGAGAACGCAAATTTCATGCTAAATTCTTCAGTACCAAATCATTTATTCGAGATTCCATGTTGTTGTGATGCATCAATTACTAAGTTACAAATCGATGTAAAATCTAGGGGGGAAGGGGTGGGGAGCACGGTTCGTAGGGATCGCGCAGTAATATCCTAGCATTGCTGGCATAAGAGCGCATGTTCTAGAGGTCTTAAGCCATGTTGATATGTTGAAACTCAAGTCGTAATCTTTCTCAGAAAACACTAGTGTTGATGTCAAACATATTCCTTATAGCCACACTTTCGTGATAGGAACACAATAAGAGCTAATAGTAAGTAGGAGGGCACAAAGGAGCAGCAGGTGGCAACTGTAATTCCCAAATGCAGTTGTCTGCATGGCGATGTGACGCCTTATAACATGTTCTCGCAGACAGCACAGGAAGCTGGGGCTGGACCAGTTATTGTAAATGACGTTCTTTAGCAGCAAGCCCTTAAGGGATACGTGTGGAGTCTCCGGAGCAGGCACAAAATCGGTAAAAGAGGGGGAGAGAGACAAGAGCAATGTACGGGATGGAACCTGTTCTGTAAGCCTGAGTAAAGAGATAGCTATGCGATAAAAACATTGCAGAAATAAGTTGGTTGTTTTGTCTAACTTATTGTTTGGTTACTTGTTGGAAAAATAAAATAATGATGAGGTGTTTAAGCGCTTTGTTCCTGTTGTGCTTACCACGTTACAAACACTTGCCTCAGAAGCTCAAGAAGATCCTTAACATAGCCACTGGCCTTCAAGTAATATCCAGCAGCCATCGATTGGCCTTCCCGAACATTCGCTGTGAAGAAACTAATGACGTATATCTGATTTTGCGACTGAGTCGGATGGTGTTGTATTAACTGCTACGTACTGGATAAGCCATGACAATAAATCGCAAATTCTTGATAAATGTGTACAAGGACCAGAAATGATTATTCACTCACGACTAGATACTAGAAACTAGACTTGCCTAACAAATTTGAATGTTTGTATATCCTTTCTAGAACTAAAGTCATATTTCATGTACAATAAATTGCACAATGCAGTGTGACGAAAAGCCATGTTCTCCTAACGTAATGGAGTAATTCGGTTTTAATTATATCTTTACTTACACTTCGTGCTTGCCTTATACAACCAACACAAAAATTGTTCAAAATGTCGCTCAGTTTCATCTAATGTCTTAAAACTGATTTAAAATGCGATTGAATAAAGGTTTATATCTATTAATGGCTGCCAACGCATTTTATTGGACATTATCAGTTCAGCTATATTATTGGTGATAGGGAAAATTGCCATCTTTTTCTACGATCCTCTATAATCTATGGCGACAACACACACCATGATTTTCAGCCCTATTAGCCTAACTTACAATCGTAAGTCTTTGGAAGAGGATGGTGGCTACTGCTTCGTTTAAGTGTTCTGTAAGTATAATTCCTAATCTTTAGTCATTCGTTTGTTTTTAAATTAGGTGTGTAATACAATGTGTCTTCAGGCCTCATTCTATTTCGTATAAATAATAAGGATTAAACATATATCGTTTGTATGACACATTCTGTGTATTTCCTTTTCGTAAGAAACCTATGGTAACAAGTAGTTTACAATAAGGTTAAAGACAGATCTAAGTTTGCAAAGTATGGATAAAATGCTCTAGTGTTTGCAGACTTCAAGGTAGGTGAGTCATTGACAGGACAGCTAGTTTCGTAAGCGTATATATCTTCCATCTTCATGGTACTGAATTATGTCGTCAGGAACGCTTCAGCTCTTGTGGAGGTAATGTTTCAGAGGTACGGAATTCAACTACTGTTATTGTTATCCGAACGGAATACAACCTGATCGACTCAGCACACCATTGGCTTTACTCGACTCAGTACAGTAAAACCTACTCATATCAGCCTTGGTCACCAAAATAATGCTTTCTCAAAGTAAAATTGTATTACTAATGATGTTTGCTTACCAAAAGTGCTTTTGAAGTTTTTACACGACATTAACACATGCATTTCAGTTCATATGAAACCCTTTGATTTGGACCTGATATGTTAGTTTTAAGAAAACAATTATCTGCTTTTCTTTTAAGTGCAATTTTAATGAATCGGAACAAATGCCCAGAAGACTTCCTAAGTAATCGACTGACTTCTCACTTTAGAAGTCTGGTTATGGCAATGACAGTTTATTTAATAAAAATCACAACTTATGGTAAAATGAATTTGGGAGCGAAAAAAATGTGTTTCGTAGCAAACGTAATGAAACCCAATGTTAAAGGATAGAATTCATCTGTTTTTCAAGGTAAGGCCTCCTAAATTATCACAGAACTTAAAGGCAGCTAGCTATATATGAACCAATTGATAAATGAGCCTCTGCGCACATGTTCTCCAGATACCATACTTTAATAATTCACTAAACTTTTAGATTTTGAAATGATGAATTTTAGTTATCGAATTTTTATTTCAGTGCAGGGCTTTACCATAGAAGATATACAGCAAAGAGAAGGTAGAGAGGTCAAAGAGACCTTATTTTTATGGTTAGTTTGCGTGTAAAGAGATCTCGGATTCCTTTGGAAGATACGATGTACGAAATAGGGAAGTTAACGGTAAGCGTTTATCAGGCACCAGGGAAAGCTTTTTGTGTAATAACCAAGCAAGAAACGAATTGATTTTCTGTTCTAAAATATATGGACTGCGTGGCCATAGAAAACAGCTAGCGCCATTTGGAAACAGCAATTCAACTCTTGTGCAGCTGTTAAAATGACCCTGTAATGTGGGGGGAGGGGGGAACAGCTCGAATTAATTTAAACTTCACCGGCTCTGTTTAACTAGTGTTACTGAGTACTTTTGGGATTAGCTGCTCCAGCACGAGAGTGCTTCAAGCAAATAGCAACACTTGAACGTTCCGATCATAAAGTAGCTAATATGACGTCAGGAGATCCGGGCAGGTATGGCTAAGCCGGAGAAAGTGTCTCACTGGATCTAACATTTTGGCACAGACGCATTGATACGTCCAAAGTGCCTATTTTAGAACCAATGCATACACGAGTTTCAGACTTCTGTTGATGACTGCAAATAATTTTCAAAATAGTGATTGTAGGGCCTGGATTTTCATAGCCTAAGGAATATAAAAATAATCTTATAATGATGAATGCCCTTAAAATATAATAAAAGTCCTAAAAGAACAAAGACTAACATAAAAGTTACCTTCATTTGTTGATTTACTTGCGCATTTCACGTATACATACTTTATCACTGAATACTGAATTAGCATTCTTCACAAACAACTTTTGTAAATTTTCAAAATTTAAGGATCACCTGTTGTTAACTAATTCGAACTTAAATAATCACAAGCTTCTTTCAACATCAGCAGAAAATACAGTTGCATGCTTAAAGCAACAAATATTGCTGGTTTCCAGTTCTTCATCATGGGAATACTTTTTGCTCACAATACACAACAATCTTGTAATTGTGTTATATCTATTCTTGTTCAACACATTTTCTCTTTTAGTAAAGACAAGTGGTAATGAAATTATGGATTCAGTAAATTAAGAATCACAATAGATTAGATATGAAGATGGGAAATATTCTTTAAATGTAAAACAGAATGCTAAGTTTAGCAATTAACTAGTAGGGACGGCATCATCGCGGGCGGTCCATCTGGCAAACACTTGAGTAAAGTGGCTTTTTAGACTTCCATAGCAGCTGCTGACCGTAATGAAAGATACAATGGTTCACATGTAACAAAAGGTCGACTTGAGCAGGGGAATTCTGGTGTGAATAGCACATTTTTGGTTGTGAGGAATCCAACACAGCTGGACTACCCGTCCAGGAGGGCAGACTGACCCTAGAAGGAACGTATCTGTTCCTGCGTAAATCACGAATTAAGTGTTATCACGTACGGTAACTCCGGACAGTAATATAGATTGGTGTCCCTTGGTCGGCAACTTCGTGATTTACTTAATTAAAAAGAGAAGCAGTCATTAAACAAGTCTTTAACTTGGATTCCAGTGTCATCAGTGTCATCCTTACTTCTATATACTCACGCAGACCCTGAGAGCAAACTCTTGCTCCAGACTGATGCTAGGCGGCGCACTGCTTCAAATTTGCATAACGTTACCGGAAGAGTGGTGACACAAGATCGCCCACTTCACCTTCCACACGACGCAGATTACTTGCAACTAATTTCTATGTTTCAAATTTCGCGGAAATACTTTTTTTTTTGTTACATTTATACTCCGCCTTTAGCTGTATTGGTCATATCGGTGGCCGTTCTCCTTTGGAACATATGTGGTGATAACTCGCATTCGTTGGTTTTAATCATTAGATCACACAAACATTCGCACTCTCATTCATACTTCCAGACTCTGGGGAAGATGGAGAATCATCTTGGTTGGAGAAAAATCTGCTCCCCCCGGCCGGGAATCGAACCCGGAACCCCTTTGTAGAGCAGGCAGGTGCTCCACTGACTGAGCTACGGGGCCAGCCGCGGAAATACTTGTTTTTACTTTTGCATGATGAAATGCAAAATATCACCTCAACTATTAGGTTCTTCTGCATTGAGACAGGTATGGTGTCTTTTGTATGGTGCGACCCCCCAAAATAACAGATTTTCCCCACGCTTTCTTCAAAGGGCAAGTCTGTCTTATAATAGATGTGAACCGTATGAAGCTAATGGAACCAAACTCATGACAAATGCCAATTTTCATTTGTTTAATGTCCTTGGTAAGTCATATTGGACGATGAATGAATGAAATGCTTGAAATGATGCTCAAATGAGCCCGGGTTTGATGGAGTTTAAAGTTAACCCAACATCCGTATTCTAAGGATAAGGAAAAATTCCGGAAAAACCTTATTCGGGTAACTCAACCTAAGCGAGATGGGAATTTGGGATTTTTTGACCCACATCACATCATTTTTACTCACTCACTCACTCACTCACTCACTCACTCACTCACTCACTCACTCACTCACTCACTCACTCCCTTCATTTCTTCCCTCCCGCCGTCCCTCCCTTCCTTCTAGATTCTTACTCTTCTAAATTCATCGACAGTTCCACACTTTGTACATCCTATTAGTCATTATGAATGCGGACTATGGAGAAAAAGAGAATATCTAAATGATACTATTTCCAATTAAATATCATGAAAACCTCCATTGACGCTACCTTTGTACCTATACACGTTCAACAGAGCAAAATTAGCAAACTATCTGCTCTTAACAGGATAAATGGTTGAAGCTGTACGGTATCCGATGAGCCAAAAACTTCACTTTTCTTGCCCTCGTGCTCGCATATTCTTTCCCCTTAATTAGCAGGAAATGAGGCGCGACAGCTGCGCCCACATCGGCGTGAAGCGAAATTAATGGGAATCAGTTATTGGGTCACAACCGTGTTCACGGATCATCAGTGACTCGTGGAAGATTGCTACTCTTCTTCGTCTGGGAAAACATTCCAATGGGTATTCCACCCGTTCCACAATTCGGAGGTGGTCAACCATTGAGTTCTAGTAGTCAGAAACTGTCAGAACACAAGGAAATATTATGAAATATTTTATAAATTGGTTGCATCAGAATACTATGTACCTGTCTATGTACAGCCATTTGCAACAAGCCAGGTCCTGAACTGGCGAACTATAAGAGTTAGACAGAATCTTACTGCACAAAAAAAGTTGATCTTGATAAAAGATAATGAATAAGCTGTGGAAGTGCTTAGTTGCGTTTACCATGTTGTTTATACTTTGAAATCTAAAACTCAAAACAATTCGGAACAAAAATATTTGCATTAATATCCTTATCATAGTCTCTCTATATAACACAACAGTTATAATTACTTTGTAGAGCCATCATTTATGTTCCTCATGGCTAATATTGGAGAGAAAGTACTATTATATTTGATATTTACTTGCACTATTGTGAAAACAAAACAGTTAAATTTTGCAAATTCACTTGTCCTTAGTAGGTAAAACTACGAACGAATTTATACGAGGTTCATCAAATAATAAATGCTTGAGGAAAGCGAAATTCCACAGGTATTATTTTCATAATCTTCATTCCTGATTTCATAAATGATTGCCTTAGGAAAAGCGGGTACAGAAGACTCACAAGAAAGGGTGTTTCGAAAGCGTATATACGACCGTGTATAATCAAGCGTGTTTTCCCCTTATATCAGGAATGCCTCGTGCAAATCTTGGCCTCAAAACCTGCTGCATCCCCAGCGTCACTCGGCTGGAAACAGATGTAATCTCAACAACTTCTCTTCACCAAGATGATCTATTGGGCCAGTGGCTGCTCCATGTGGTGGTTCCTCGAAGGGAGATTTTAGTCTGCAAGAGGCGGTCGTTTGGGTAAGCTATGCAGAGGCAATCGACCTGATTATGCCGATCACATCTTTGTATAACCTCAGTAATACGCTCTTAAGGCACTGCAGTTAAATGCGTAATAAGCCGGACAGCACTAAAGGCGGGAAATGATTTATCGAATAGCAAAAGGAAAGGTACTGCAATATGATCAGACAATTTGGTGTACGTGAAGACTTATGACCCCAAAGTTAATTCTGGCCGTACCCTATGTCCAGAATTAACTTTGGGGTTATATATCTTCAAGTAGACTAAATTTACATATCCTAAATTTGTGAGAGGGTTAGTTAACTTTAATCTAGCGATTTCTGTTAAGAACAGGCTTCTTTTAATCAGGGATGTACAGATCAAAAGCTCAGTTACCCTTTACGTCAGTGACAAGTTTGAATACTTCCGTGCAGCTCAGTCATTTTTAAAAGAAATTAAGAATTCGAGGAATTAAGAGAAATTATCCAGGGTTTCCATCTTGAAAAAGCTTTACCATGAATCCACCGTTAAGGTGGATATAATTGAACCGCACAAGGCAGAAGACGTGGTTCAAAAATATGTAAGTGATACTCCAAGCTTTGGGTCGGTTTCTCACAAAACATCTGGCTTAAGAGGTGATGATGATTGCTCTGCATATATACATTGTTTACTTCAATACATATGTCGGCAATACATTTTTGTTTAACCCATTGATCAACAGCTGCACTTCAAATACCACTTCAATGTTGTATCTACCCATTGCATTTTCGCGTATAGCAAATTTCTGCTTCATTACGATGTCCAATTACAATTTCTACGCAACGACCCCATATAGGTACATCAGGTGTTTTAGACAGTTGTCACTTTACTTTCTCTTCTATCTACGAGAAACCGGGGTTGCTTCCTGTATTTGGCTGTATTTCATTTAGTTAGTGTACAATTCCCTCTCCCCAATTTCATTCATTATGTGTTCCATGCAATGTGTCTCCGACATGCTATCATTGCAACAAATTCAATATTTTAGCTCGAAAAGCTCAAACTTTGCTTAACAAATGGTTCTGTACACATGCGGTATGTTCACTAATATTATTTGGGGTTTTAGATTATCAAATAAGTTTGCGAGTACGTAGCGGAGGCAGCTTTTCTGACTTAGCTCAAAACTTGGAGTGGTACTTCATCGCTCAAGAATAAAATCGATATGTCGTATTGCAGCGAAAAAAGGAACAAATTAATTTCTATTTGTGTTCATTTTAAATCTCACATCGGTTTATGTTACCGTTATTACTAGCTATTGAATTATGAAACAAAGCTTTATCATAGGCCCGATTGAAAAGAAAAGGTAAAGTGAATAAGATTATCATCGAAAATAAAAGTCCTAAGAGATATAGTTATTCGATGACGATAATGGCTTACTATAACAGTAACTACCTTGTAGTCAAGGTATAGTTGGTTAGTATCCAAAGGATTCTTAAGCACAAAACGTCTATATGAGATTTAGGCCAAAAGAAATATGAGTATCTTATTATTGAGTGAAGTAATAACATATATGATCATAAATATCATTTGTGTAATTTAAAATTTCACAGCCAAGTTCTAAAAATTTAAAACAAAAAACTGTCATATCGCGAAGAAGCAATGCAAAGTCAATGAAAACATTACAACTTACAGTAAGAAAACTGAGCATGAAAATTTTACAAGGTCTATTTACAGCTTGTCCTAATCCTTTTTATAGCGACTAACTAAATCTACTGCGAAAGAAATTCTTTAGCCTGACAGATCTAAAGAAGAGAAGAAAATTGTTGGTTTTGAGAAACCGATAATTTTCCAATGAATTGTGACTCTTAAGTGATTGATGCCAACACATACTTGCAAGAGATTGCTGTGTGAAATAGTCTCTTTTAAAGTGCATTTTTGAAAAGGTTACAGGCTATTTTCCTGCACCTAATTTGATGCCCTTATTGCCTTGCCTTTTCACCCTGTTTTAGGGGCCAGAAATCCGAGCCCAAGTCATAAAGCACAATATACGTTACAGTCCCCATCTTAATGAAGAAAGTGGGTCCACCATGAACAACAGAATAATGTACCTCCGCCAGTTAAGGTTATATTGAAAGTGTGTGGGAACACAACCTACATTCTTCTTTTTTTTCGTGTTCGCTTTCTTTTTTGTGGGTCGCAGCGTTGACGCAACTGTTTTCTGGTGATACCACCACCTGGAGTCAAATTTCATCTGGGTTACCATGCCGAAAATTTCAGCAGCTTGAATTACCTTGTTGACGCAATGTTTAACTTTTACTTTCATTGTCACGATTACTGCATCGTCCACGAAAAATTCAGTGCAAAGGTCAGGACACAGGCAAAACAACGCAACCCTCGTATTTAATATAACGAATTGATACGTCAAAATAAACATATACAGCTGATTGCGGTTTGCATAAGAATTTGACAACCCTACTGCTCTCCTTGCTTATTACATTAAAAGCAACAAAGTGCTTTTACCTTTCAGCTATGTGCATATTGCATTATGATTGCAGCTGTTGTACAAAACACTCCAGAGCCATTTAGAGTATCGTACAGAATATTCACTACTTACCTAACAAATGCTAAGCACTGTATTAGGGAGCTGATCGTCTGCTTTACAGTTTTCTTTCTCTACCCTGCCTATAGAAAGTAAAAAAAGTGTACGAAGTACCACACACGTATTCGATATCAAGGGTTAAACCCTGAGTAGTCGTGGTAGTACTGATAGTAAAGCATGTATGTAAACAGCGTAACTAAAAGTTCCGATGGGATACTCACTCTTCTACAAATTATTGTAATAAAAGCTTGTTCTTCTATATAATTCATTTTTGGACATAAACATTTGTAGAGATTTATTGACTACATTTATAATTATAGATACGATGTGAGTAAGAGAATGTAGTGCGCTTAACCAATACTCAAATCTTTTATGTAAGATCTGGTCGCTATGCGATGGGTTTTACATTTGAATATCCAGGATTAAAGGAAGACGATAATGAGTTTCCATTAGAGAAAAATATAAGTATTAGCAAATTCAAAAAAATAATAGAGAATATCTCAGCAATGATTCCAGCACAAAAAGAATACCTAGAAAATATACCATATTTATTTAACATAAATGGCGTGTTTTGAGAAATGTACATTTTTAATGCAGTAAACCTCTTCCTTACCGTTTATGCAAAAGTCATTCAGAATGAACAAAACTTCGGGAAACGTTCTCAGAAAATTCAGGATATACCTACATTTAATTTTTACGAAAATATCTTAAATATATGGCATTTTAATCAAAATCTCTAGAGCCATTTTGATTTTCTCGAAAATCATTGTCATATCCTTGAATGATGTTGAATGTAAATGCTCAGTTACGAGCGGGTTGGCTCAGGCGGTTTTAACTGTGGCCCGCATTTGGGTGGCCCAGGTCCGATTCCCGTGGCCAACCTACCTGACCCATGGAATTTTTCGGGGTTTTCCCGGGTTACCAAGCGAATGCGGGGTAGATCAATTACATCCCAAGAATTTCCTGTCCCTCCATTTCACCTCCATTATCATATTACATCCTTCCTCATTTAGTGATTTCTTTCAGGGTAGAAGTGTCGGCTGGTGTCTCGGCGGTGCATGGCAGGATGACCTGCTCTGAGTGAACCACTTCCTCCTCCGGTAGGACGGTTGCCGGTATCCGAACTGGGACCACTTCCAAACCACAGTAAGGGGTTATGTCCGTTGTCCTGGCCTATCTGGGGAGGTTTCCATCTAAGTAAAATACAGCGGCCCTGCGCTCTACACTATCGTGGCTCATCATTCCTCCAGGGGATGCCCCACTTGGGCATAGGTATAATAGATCAAGACTGGTCGCAGTGACGAATACCCTCCGTAGTAATGCTAATCCTAAGTACTGAGTTAGGTAATTTAATTGATATTTCGTTTTTGAGTTGTGTTGTTGAGCTTTTTCTAAATGTACTTTTTCTTTGGATTCGGGGAGTCTCAAAACCTGTATTTCAGGTAAAATCTTGTTGTCGACATTCTGGTTGGAGTAGAATATTCTCTCTACTTTAAATCTATTCGACATATATCTGTTTTCTGTAGTAAGGTTTTTTGTCACTTTACACCGAAGTCGTTCAAATTGAAGAGAACTTCCAGGAGCTATTCCCAGAGAAGTGAAGATATGCATTTCCTATGTATGAAAATACCTTACACATATAGTAATTTAATGACAATCGTTTGAATAGTTTTTCGAAAATCAATATGTTTTAAAAATTGTCCACATAAAGGGTAGTTTGGGGTAAGATTGTTTTCGAAAATCTTCATATCGTATTCTTGGAAGATGCTTTACCTAATTCCAAGTTTCGTATTTAACCGATTGTTTGTGTTTGAGTTATGGTGTTCAGAGATAGACACGTGTACATGCGTGTGCGCATGAGAGGGAAAGATAAAGACACACAGAACACCTTTTTCTAAAAATTCCCCTTTTTTATTCAGGAAATTTCAAAACATACGTATACTTCTGATGGAAACTCGGTATCGATTTTTGGATGGAATACAATACTTCCTATACTTACTGTATAGCTATATGAGTATAAGTATATATGAGAAATTAAACATTTATATTCGAATAAGCACCGAAACTAGGATTTACGTTCAGTAACTTCCAAAGATAGATTGAAAAGATTTTTTTTAAAAAAAAATGCTTCATTCTAAAGCACCACAAATATGGAATGCTTTCTTTAGTTTTAGTTTTCTAAAAAATTGCTGATGGCTTTTAGCAAAATATGATTTTTTGCACGACTAATAAAACTATCTTGATAATTCTTCAAATACTCACAAAACTCTCTTAATTCTGATTGAATTTGATATGAATTGCGTTACTGTTAAACCACCAGCAACAGACAAAAATTTTGTCACAAATAAGAACCTAGGGATCTTTAAACCACAATTTGTGATTTTTCTAGGTGTAAAATCATTTTCATATATTCTTTCCTATTGGTTTGGACTTTTTCAACACTTCGGCATTTTTAAGTGTCAAGACGCCATCCAATGGTTTCTCGTGATGTCATTTCAGAAGGTTGGAGTTTCAAAACTAGCCTATAATTACCAGTTTTTTTAAATATTTGACTAACGCTTAATTTTAAATATTTTACCAACGCTTTATCCTCTTGTACTTGCAAAGAAATGTGTTGTAAAGATATTTCTCAAACATTCATCTCGATTAACATATAGGGAACAGAAAAATAATTTTGTAGGGATGGTTCGTAAAGAGGCAAGTAAATGGTGGATAGAGAAAGTCATGTAAATGTAACACATCACACTTCTTTTTTTAAATTGCATTTCAACTGAAACCTGAATGTCTTACGTCATACCTCTTTGAATAATGAGTATGATTATTTTTGTTTGTGAATTTACTTGAATTATATTTACTTCTTTAAGTACGAACGAACAATTATTGTAAAATACTGTAGTAGGCATGCAACGAGCAAACGAATAATTGTATGTGCTTATAATAAAATTATAATCAATATTTTTGTTGTAATTTTCGAATTTGCATGAATAAACGGGTCGATATTTATAATTGAAAACTCTGAAGCCAATTATCGCATTTTAAAAATGTTTTTAGGTTAGTACGACATGATTAATATTTGCAAATTTGCAGTTTGATAACACATTATTTTATATATTGTTTCATACGCGTTTCATACCTTAGGCTTTCGCGACCAACATCAAAATGAAGTGTATTATTTTCTTGGCTTACAGGCCGTGGTCTAGAAATGGCAGCGCTTGGCCTCTCTGGGAATGGGTTGATTCGTGGTCTGCGCTGGTAAGAGATCGCTTCCATGGCGAAACGTCATACATTTGTTTTATCAAACTTATTGTTCATTTTGTTAGAAAGGCTGCACAAGAACAACAGAAATGCAATCGTACAATTTCGTGTCACTTTTGTTTTTAACAGA
This sequence comes from Mantis religiosa, assembly GCA_030765055.1. Lineage (NCBI taxonomy): Eukaryota > Metazoa > Arthropoda > Insecta > Mantodea > Mantidae > Mantis > Mantis religiosa. Next base: position 341,206,522 of record CM060950.1, on the reverse strand, counting down.
ATTTACATTAGATTAAGTATTAAAGGACCTATCCTTCCTACATTATTTACGTACATAAATATACATTGCTTATATATTAACATTCTTGATATTTATTGTATTTTTCTGGTTTCAATGGAAAATAGTACATAATCGACACGGGAGGTCGGTAAGATACGGACCCATAGCGAGAAATCCCCGGTTCATTTCTCTCCAGGAACGTTCTCTCTGATAGTTTCCCCCAGTTCTCAATCTGGCAAATGCTGGAGATGTATTCTAAACTTAGACCTGGGTCCTTTTCTTCTCAAATTTTCTTTCCCGGTTATGATTTCATTTCACGTAGTCCACCCCAGTGCTGCTGTATGTGATGAGAACGGAGATTAAGCACATTGCAAATATGGGCAACTGTATAGATATAAGGTAAATGCGCAATTTTTTTGATAATATTGAACGTTACTTTTGTTTTCATTTTTTCAAGCATTAAAAAGATTAGTTTCATTTTTAAATCAGTAGATGCACATCTTTATTGCGTGGTAAAGATCCAAAATTGAAAAGGAGGTACAGGCTTTGATATGCAGGAAATGAAATGTGTAGTGTTTAACGCCCGCTTTTACTACATACGGCACCACAGGTGGTGACACTGATGATACATGAAATGAAGATGGAGCATCGGTGGAATGAGATGGCGGGGAAAACCGGAGATCCCGGAGCAAACCCGCCCAGCGCCGTGTTGTCCACCAAAAATCTCACTTTGCGGTCGCCTGGGATCGAACCCGTTTGATATGCAGGTGAGAATACTTAATTCACATTCAAAGCGGCTTGTATTGTAATTTCATTAAATTGAGCATATAGTATACCATTTGCTCAATTTGTAAAATATATGTAACCATGAAAGATTATGACCCGAGATAGAAATGCTATCTTCGTTTTTATCAGCATTGGATCAAGGATATGAGTGAGGCGGAAGAGGGAGAGAGTGAATCACTTTCCCAGTGGCAATAAAATGCGGAGGCTCCTAGTATCATGATAAAAGTGATCATTAAATAAAAAATATTCCTTTTACTGTTTACATTGTTATTCAATCAAGGCAACCCAATGAAACTGTAAGAATCTGAATTATTTTTCAGCAATGTTGAAGTGCTTTACTGTAGTTTATATATTCTGTTAATGTAAAATTATCTTAGTACTGCTTATCTTTATCCCCCCCCCCCCCACCCCAATGCTTTCACGTATTTCACACATTGCGTGTTCAAAATTAGGGGACAAGTGCGAATTTTGAGAATGAGATGAAAATACAATCATTTTAAAAATAAATTATGCAGTTTTATCTTTTTTTTCCAGTAAACCTAAGTGTAGGAACTTCAACAAAACTGTTTAACGTATTTTCTAAAATTGTTATAAAAATCAAGCAAACACTCATGTAATGAACATTTGTAGAATCTAATGCGAAAATAACGAAGTGAAGATACCCTAAGCGCTAAAGGTCGGTTGACATGTGGCATGTACAAACTAGAACAATCCTGTTGTAAACGTATTGGAGGCGAAGAAGATAGAGATATGTTAACGGAAGGTCATACGCTGCAAATTGGCGGAGGAAAATTATTAGCGTTAGAAGGCTTTTTAACATTCCGTTGTTAACAGTCTACACTGCTGTCTAACTTAGTAGATGTGTTACCACAGGAATCAGTTCCAGGTTGCATGTTTTCTGACCACAACCGGCTTATCCTAAAGCTGGCAAGTCCAGATCAGGAGGAAGTTGTGAAAATCATAAATTTCATCCAAGTCTCCAAGGCCAACTGTACGGGTTCGCATTTAAACTTACTATGTCTTTCTTCCAAACTGGTAAAACTGGAAATGCCCTGTTATGCATTAAAGCATCTAATTACATCTGCACTTTTTGTTTATTTATATTCATGTTACTTTTATTTGCCAAAGCACAGAACAGGTTAACACTCTAGATACCTGTGTCAAGCAGTTGAGTTCATGTAAAAACTTTGGAAAGGAGACTGGCAATGAAGCTGCTTTATAAAAGAACTATTTAATTCTTTAAGACATACGGTTTTTAAGATCAAGGTAATGTATTATGAAATCTGGAAAATCTTGACCATCCATGATATTGTGTTATACACAACGCTAAAATAGTTACTTAATTTCAATCTTCTAGTTTGAATAATTGTTTAAACATTAATTTTGTTATGTAATTAACGGTTTCATCAAAATGATTCGTAGATGATGAAAAAGAAAACAAGAAAGAGGAAGATAGGTTAGCTTTTTAGTTGAGAAGCATATGAAAGGTTTTGTATGTTTTTGATATCCAAGAACTTTTTCTTATAATACACTCCAAATACAGTCACATTTAATTTCTCGAATATTACTTCATACATTTTTCTAAAACCTAAACTCGCTGTGAAATATAACTAATATGTTAAACGTATATGTAATGTACGACGCTTTTATAAAACTTAAAAAGGTATGTGAACGGTGGTAAAATCTGGAAGTTAGGGATCTTAAAATTTGGTTTGGCTAATAACACACCCAATCGCCTATCGATTTAAAAGATGGCGAAATTGGGATATATTATCCTCTGTATATGAGGGTCACTATATTTTGTGCCTAATAATTAATTAGACGAGATGTGTGTGCGCTGGCACTGTCTTGAAGAACGATCATATGGTTTTATTGGTTTTCCTTACTTCACCGAAGACTTCCGGCGAAAAATGGTTGTGTACCATTCGGCATTGACCGTTTTACGTTCCTCTATTCTTCGAGTGCGAACAACTTTTCTTGATTTGCTTCATCTTGAAACAGTCATACAGTCGACTGCTGTTTACGTTCCGGCTCCTACGCGTACCTCCATGATGTCACCTGTTACTTTCTTATATATGTCTTTTGAGGCCCACCATTGTATTTCATTGACAATTTTGTACACTAATCGACACGAGCATCCTTTATAGATGTGGGATCCAACGAGAGCAAACCTTTTTCATCGCGAAATAATCATGGAATATTTTATATATGCTGGCGGAACTAATGCCTAGGGCTGCCTTACTCTCACAGTATAGTGCATGACCATCTTGCATTATTAGTTTTTGCATAGCAACAATATTTTCTGGCAAACTGATTTACGAACTTCATCATTGAGCGAACGGCGGCCACGATTAAATTCGTTATGCCAGTGTTTCACAATGGCAAAGGATGCAGCTTTGTCGCTAAATATGGAATTTAATTTATCCATACATTCTTGTCCTTATAATGTACGTCGAAAGTCGTAATAAATCTATGCTCGAACATTTTCACTAGTTAACTCCATGTTTTTGTTGAGACAATTTTCAAGTTAATGTAAACAAAACAAATGACGCTCTATTGACAAAATGAAGTAGATTATGGTCAACAATATCAAAATTTCCATTGGAAAGCTACAACATTCAGGGTTGCCAAGGCTCAAAATATAAATAGTGCCCCTCATACATGTAGTCCTTCCCATGTTTACGTTAATCACTAGTCACGATATGGTACTTCACTGCCAGGACGTAACTGCCTGCTGTTGATAACATCATATCTCTTCAACACCAGCCATGTTTAATGACTAAGGAGTGGATTTTTATTGTCTAAAACTTGAAACTATTTTATGTTTTAAGTAGTAAAAGTGAAAAAATAAATATGCATAAAGACGCAAAAGCGTGTTGTTTCAATGTTATAAAATTGTAAAAACTTATTTATGTTAAAATCTCTCACAAATCATGTTGAAGCAGTGGTCGCTTATAAGAACTCGCTCTAGCAGTGAACTACGAAAACTTTCTCAAAGCTTTCCATCACAAACCGTTGTCGGTTGTCTCGAAACAATGCACGATACCGGGAGAAGGACCGATCAATGTCACATGAAGACAGTTCTTGCATTTTAACAAAGGAATGTCATTGGCACACACATTGGCAAACCAAGGTCTACTTGTCCTTCAGAAAGCTTCGCAGTTTTATTCATAGTATGAAATCCACCATTTTTTTGAACACACTTTTAAATGTCTGTTTAATAGCTTCTATTTAGGGACCTTAGAGAGAATACATCTTTTTCTCAGTGTCATGCACTTCATTAGCTGTCTCAGTTAACAAGTTGGATGATGTTTCTAATTTTGTTATAGAGCGAAAAATCTCAAGTTTTCAGATACGTAATATAATTCATTTTTTAGTATACTGTCGTTACTAAGTTCTGAAGAATTACAATTGACTTTGCATCATTTTGATTTAGTTAACGGATCACTGATTTAAAATTTTCAAAATTGTTTGAAAAATACACTGTTGGTTTCCACCTGCGCCCCAACGAGTAACTATGGGCGAAGGTGGAATTGGAAGAACCAAACAGTTATTGGTGGCGCTTTCACAAACACATTTTTTCCCATTTGAAATTAAGTGTCCACTTTATGATGCAATGTATGTATTTGCTCACATACTCTGTGTAAACATGTACTATATACATGTTACGTATGTATATTATGCATGGGAAGCTTGCAGAAAGAGCTTCTGCTGCCTTTTCATACACGGAGCAGCACCCGTAAGTGAGTAAAACACTGTCTAACTTCACCCCATTGGGCCAAAATAACTACAGAGATTCATTGAATAAGCGAGCCATTTTTACATGATTCGATGCTGATGTTTCTCTTCATGCTAATAGAAAACACCGTTTGGAAACTAATTCATCATTTTCTAGCACACCTACATTTTCCAGTTTCTTTATTACCTTATTTTTACATTCTGCTTTGATCTTTCGTGGTATATTTTCATAATAGGCAAAGACAAACAATTTTCTTAACGTTGATCCTTCTGGTGTTTCAAAATTTGTGTATTTTATAAGAAAAGTCTGACACCTGGACTTCTCAATTTATATAAAGGAACATTACACGAAAGAAAGGTTCTGCATAAGTCTGCATGATATTCGGAACTTTTGAAACTTGTGTATGTGAAGAGGAAGCTGCTTCAACTAAAGGAACTTGTCTAGAAGTTGCACGTGAAGCGGCCATTCTGTGTTCACTAGCTGCTAAATGCTGTAAGGCTTGAGATCGTTCTTCCGTATTAACTTATTTCCTACAGTTTTGACAGAATAGAATTCTTCCATCACTTGTGAAAATGCTAATAAATTCAGCAATATTGCTGCAATCGAATACGAACACTTGACTTTATCTTAGGCATTATGTTGCCAATCACGTTACTTAAGATATTGGTACTATTCCAGTTTGTATATAAGAGGGATGACTCACTGAAGACTGCTGTGTACATTTCATCAGCCGTCCTCATAAATGGATTGCCATTTAGGTGAAGTTTATTCACCGAGCAATAGGTTTACAATTGACTTTCATTCATTCTCATTATATGACATTGAACGAGGTTTTAAATTAAATTTAAAAATTACAATAAATAACACTAGCATATTATGTGGTTTTAACAAAATTATTTAAATATTTTTAGATATATATATATATATATATATATATATATATATATATATATATATATATATATATATAAATTCGCAGATACATACACATAATACAAGAAGTAAATCAGATCCACGCATTATAAGCCACAATACAACTTTATTCACACATAGCTTCCAACATAAAGCAGTATTATTATATAACAAACTACCCGATGGCATTAAAAGTATAACATTGGAAAAAAGGTATAAACTGGCTCTTAAAACATTCTTAAGAGAAGGTTGCTATTATTCAATGGAAGAATACTTAAAACATGGTCAACATATCAATGCTTCCTAAAGTGATCTTTGTGAATAAATACCTGTGTAACTTCTGAGGTGATGCTTGTAAATTACCTATTCAATAAGTGCCCCTTATAGTATTACATACCTCAGTTTGTGATATAAATACTTATGTAATTTCTAATATGATGTTACCTAGTTTGTAATGTTGAGTTACCTAGTGTGTAATGTTGACGAAGCCTATATCTTTGTATAAGATGTATGTATGGTGAATAACAAATTATTATTATTATTATTATTATTATTATTATTATTATTATTATTATTATTATTATTATTATTATTATTATTATTATTATTATTATTATTATTATTATTATTATTATTATTATTATTATTATTATTATTATTATTATTATTATTATTATTATTATTATTATTATTATTATTATTATTATTATTATTATTATTATTATTATTATTATTATTATTATTATTATTATTATTATTATTATTATTATTATTATTATTATTATTATTATTATTATTATTATTATTATTATTATTATTATTATTATTATTATTATTATTATTATTATTATTATTACTATTACTATTACTATTACTATTACTATTACTATTATTATTATTACTATTACTATTATTATTACTATTACTATTACTATTACTATTACTATTACTATTATTATTATTATTATTATTATTATTATTATTATTATTATTATTATTATTATTATTATTATTATTATTATTATTATTATTATTATTATTATTATTACAAAATATGATTTTTATGCGAAATAGAATTTCACATAGTAAACTGTAGCGCGCTGATTTGGAATTTCTGTCTTAAGAAAAGGATGCGTTCCCTAATGACGACAAAGCAAGGAGGAACAATGACAATTTCCAGCCATTCAAGCCGTCTAATTTTTATGTCAGTAACAAGACTTGCATCCTGTTGCATCCTTTAGTAGCATCGGCACCAAAAGAAGTGGCATTCCTAGAGTTGGGTAATACAAAAAGGAGGGGAATAATAATAGAGAGAATAATAAAATTCTGGTATAAGTGTATTAAAGGGCAGAAAGAGGAATTATTGAACCTGTGCTTGAAGCAACAGAAAAGCATTAAGTACACAAACAGTTGGTGGTCGGAATTGCAAAGAACGATTTCGAAGATAGGCATGGGAGATTTATAGAGAGCAGATGAGTCAAATCATAGTGCTTTTCGGAAGTAAGTGAGAAACAGAGTACAAGGCATAGAGAGGTAGGAGATACGGGAAAGTATAGAAGAAAACTTTGAAATTTTACAAGCAATTAAGGACAGAATGTGGTAGGGAAAAATATATAGGCCAATGTAACAAAACTGGGAGAGAAGGCATAGCATGGATGATAATAGAAATGCTATACTTAAAAGGGTTGAGAAGTAATGAGGTAGGGATATGTGAATTTTGTGGAGATAAAGAGAGCACTGTTCATTACTTGGTAGAGTGTATGTAGTTAAAAAAAATTGCAGGAGAAAAATATGGGATAAGAAATGGGACAGTGTGAACAAAGAGGTAGTGGCGTTACGCATGTTAACGGGTACGGGTGGAAAGAAAAATAGATGTATAGGAGAATTCTTATACAAGTTAAGAGAAAAGTGGATTAGGGTAAAAGAAACAAAGGTCAAGAAGAAATGACACCAAGTTGCTCAGGTAAACCAGGGTACTTGAGTCAGCGAGTAAATCTTAGGGTCAGCAATTTCATGTATTTGTACAGAAATAAGTACATATACGATGTTAGTCATTGTAGTGAAACTATAATGGAAACTGTACAAATAAATAAATAAATGAATAAATGAATATAGTTCTAGCAGCGCAGAAGTTTTAGTTCATCATTTTGTGATGCGTTCACATGCCCTGCTGTTCCCTTTAACCTCTCTCTTTAATTTTTACTTTATTTTTAAAAATCTCACAAGTCTTGAGTTTTTCCCACTTTAAATAACACAGTTAATTCTTTAGCTCGACCTTTGTTCTTTCCGTATTCTTCAGTAACTGTCATTTTTCCTACAGCGATAGGCTTTTGTTTAGAATTCAGTTTACACAGTTTGTGTACATACAAACAGTGTTTTTAAAAGTCACCAATGTTCACAGTTTTCTTCCACTCATACTTGATCACTTGTAACAACGAAACTGAGTGAACACACTACCCTTACCATGTGTGTTGCAAGAGAGTTGAGAGAGCTGATGGTTTGTTTTCGCTTTTCCTCCAAGGATTATACTCCATAGAATTTCGGTGCAAGTGCAGTTCTCCTAAATATTATTACATTTTTTTTAAAATACATATATTGTAACCTACTATACATAAAGTAATTCGTTTTAATCAGGTTATTTACGCAAACGGTTCCCAAAAAATATTTCCGTTTCCGCGTTATGCAGTCTTCCGGCTTAGAGTATAATTTTACATGGGAAATATTTCTGTTCCGAAATTTATTTTCCGGTTTTCCAGGTTTCCGGCATCTAAGGATCCGTTTTAGGCAGGTTTTACTGTAGTATGCAATTAAAGCTAAATGTTCAAGATATTTTTGAACATTACACAAAAGGTAATTTTTGAATTTGTTGAAATTTAACATCAAAGTTTAGCTTTGGTTGCCCTTAAAATAATCCTCGGATGAACTTCTATATCACTGAAGCATATTTTGTCTGGATCAAACTGCCAAATAGTTTTCTATGGAGTAGAAAAGGTCCTTCCCAAAACTAACAGTTCTGTAAGGATTATAAATTGCACTAAAAATCCAGCTACTTTATTAAAACATGTTAATTTAATAAATTAATTGTGTATTGGTAAATCATTAATTGAAAGAATGATCAATAACATCAGTGATTAGGGCATCCATTGCCATCTCTGTAGTGCTTCTAAACTGAGTTTGTAATTGTTTTAATGTTATCCTTAATGGGGCAATATCCTATAAATGTAGAAGTTAATTCCGGAACCAGGGGGTTAAATAACATTATGACGGTACTCTTGAGTTGCAATGAACAATCTTGAGGATGACAGTGCTCTTCCGAAGAAAGGAGAATACTTTAATATAGATAAAGCATTGCCTAGAAGATAGCTTCATACGGTATAATATATTACAATTAAATGGAATTAAAAATTCAGTACGAAAGTCAATATTATCAACATACAAATTCATGTTTATATTCTCAAAAAGGTTTTATTCCCTCCGTTGTTTACATAATGAAATTTCAGTCCCCGTATAGTATTTTGGACTCTTTTAGAATCATTATATTTTTGGACATGAATTCTAAATGCTAATTTCGAGTTTCGCATTTCCAGGGGTAAAAGGTGTTTTTATTCCTCGAGTTGAGATTTGGTTGCGGATGAAAGTTACTGTATGCGGTCATACCGGAGCCTGAGTGGTAACCGAATGATAATGATAGGATGTACATGTGTATTGGAATACAAAAAGCTAGAGCATGCGCAGGAGAAAGGGAAAACTTTGGCAGACTCTCGACAGAAATGGGGAATTCGGGACGACGAGGAGGCGAGCCGACCTTGCGCCGGTGCAATGACCCGCACTGGGTTCAAGGTCAGCTGCCTGCAGTGACATCATGCTGTGATTCAGGCAGATTCTTGCGTCTGCAACAATGATCGGTCCGAGGGCGTGAAAAGGCACCAGCTTTCCTCGTTTGCGATAATCTCGGCAGCCGCTGAAAAATAATAAAGGCAATGAAATATAGCAAGTGTCCCTCCCACAAGTCATGCCCAGGATTCTGATGCTGAAGAATATAGGTATACTTGACGCAAAATATTTGTACACCTGGTTGTTTTGTGTGAATCTGAAGGAGGGTTTCGCTAATACAATCAAAATTGTCGATGTTTTGGGGCAAATTACAGCATATTTTTCTTTCAAAATATTTCGTCGTTATGAGCTTATCACTCATTTGGAAATGCTGGCCTTTAATTACTAGAGAATATGCAGCTTCGGTTATTGCACTAACTCTGGAGATTCCTGTCCCTCGCTGTATTTCTCTCTCTCTCTCTCTCTCTCTCTCTCTCTCTCTCTCTCTCTCTCTCTCTCTCTCTCTCTCTCTCTCTCTCTCTGTCTTGCCACCTCACTCCATCCTCCTTCTTCCCCCCACTCTGCCTTCCCCTCATAAGGTGATCTCACAGTTTGAGTTAAGCCTGCTATATACCAAGTTTCATAACAACAGGTTCCGTCATTCTTGAGCGAATAGGTAATAGTTTAACAAAAACCATGTGATGTGATGCGAATGTAACTAAGGAGAACACCTCGCTCACTGGGATCCGGCCCGATCTGTTGTGGGCTACCACCCCTCGGGGTGAAGATACGGAGAGAGTGGAGATAGAGCAGAGCCACAGAGGCGTGCAGAAGTCTCTATCAGGCTTACCTTCATGGAATGAAAACAAGAGCCTCACCATCCTGTAACTGCACTGAAAAACACCCACAGACGGCTCGACATTTGATGACAGAGTGCAGTAATTTCTCAAAAGATCGACCAGACGTTTTATGTTCGGCCCCTCTACCCGTGGTGCTGAAGATTCACTTCAATGCAGTTCAAGTATCAGGATTCATCAAGAGCATCTACCGCACACTTGAATAAATCTGTATAGTACTGTGTAAATAATCCCGTGATATACCTTTAGGTAAAACACGGGCTGTAAAATATTGTTAAAAAAAAGGGACCCTTGAAATAGAGAAAGCCACCCCAAAATTCGTTAAGCGTCAAGGGGAAACCACAGAAGAAAACATACGTCGGAGTGTCCCATAGGGGAGGAGATCCGTCCCCTTCAGCTGCTGTGGTGCGAGCGCTGCGGACCCTTATCTCTGACGCTACTAGAGGAACCTCGGACCGAACTGCCAAGCCCCTCCCGTCGGGGAGTTGTTCGAATTGGATTGGACTCGACGGGGCAGTGGTTCCCGATACCTGCGGGAGATCGGGTACGTCTACGGACGGGGTTGAGGGAAGCCATATATTTCCGCGTACTAGCCTAAATAGCTAGTAGGTGTGCTAGATGACCAAGTGGCCCTACCGAGGTTGATCCTTCCCCTTTGGGGTTGGCGCACGTAAGGGGCGTATCCGCTTCCATCCCGTCTTGTGTTTTCGGACCAAATGGGGGGGGGGCTTGCTAATCTCTAGGTATTGCCCTATGGAAAGCCCCAGGGAGGCGCCGGGCGCCCTCAGGGGACAGGTATATACGTCGGAGTGGTCGATCGACGAGAATCGAACACGTGACCACCAGAATGCCGGCCACAAATGTTACCGCCTGAGCCATCCCGCTCGGCAGTAAAATACCATTTTGCCTGCGCGCGCGCGTGTGTATGTGTGTGTGTGTGTGTGTGTATGTGTGTGTGTGTGTGTGTGTATGTGTGTGTGTGTGTGTGTGTGTGTGTGTGTGTGTGTGTGTGTGTGTGTGTGTGAATTAGGGAGTTTAGATTTGGAACAGATGAATTTGTATCCAGGGAAACGTGAAGCCTATGTATCTACCAACTAATTGGGTGGCTGTAATGACGTGCAATAATACCTACTAGAGCGGGAAGTAAAGTACGACTCATCTTCTGGTTTCTGCAATAGAGTCTTTATAATCCACGCCTGCGATTTCTCTAAATATTGTCGATATTTTTATTTTCAAACAACCCGTTTTGTGTCATGTTATCAATCAAAACAACTATCTGAAAGTTTCCTGAATTATAGTATCTTATTAAGCTAGTGCATTATTAATTGTTATATTTGCAGCACTGTATTAGAAATCAGAAGTGTCGACAATATTTAATATTTGGTTTGTTGAGACGCTGTCAATTGCCAGCATCATATCAGTACCGCCGATGTGCTGGGATTTCATTTCGTAGGAGCTTTTTTACATCAGGCTGTCGCTATTAAGCACACTTAAAAGCCACTGGATTTTAACCCGAAAACTTGGTATAAGTAGAGAAGTGACGACGCGTTTGTCCATTAGACATTGTTTTTTTTATCAATAAACTGTTGAAAACGATAAATTACATCACCGTGCACAAAATGTGTATAATCCCTAATAAAATGTCAGAAATAGAAAGAGCTCGACTTCGTCTCGTACTTTTAAGCTATTCCACGAGTCTGTTTTGATCCTCTTAATTACCTGGAGATACCCTTTTTCAGCTTCATCCTCCAAATTTAATCACTAATACAAATATTCGCTTTCCGCTTATCATAACGGAACCTAGTTGGCTTGTTTGCTGGACAGTCCAAATATTCAAGGGTTTGTCTACAAACATTTATTTGCGTCACATCAGCAACAAATTACTTTCTGATTTCAGCTATTTTGCCAAGTGTCTTCATGGACGTTATCTAGCGTTTCATTAATTTTGTTCGTTTAACTCCTGTTTTTTTTTTGCAATGTTTCTCAGGGTGTGCTAAGTTTTTACTTGCATGTGTCTGTATGTCCCCAGTCAGTTTGCACATTGTAATACTGACACATTCGCAAGCTTCTGTCGAAAATGTGGAATCCTTTGGAGATTTCAGGGGAGATTAAAGGCCCCTTCCCGCCAATGTTAAAATTGCTAACTTAAGGTGCACTTTTCTCTGGAACTACTACAGATATCAATGTGACATTTTTGTATCTGTTTCAGGCAATTTTTTGAAATATATGCATGTAGTTTTTTGATATAAGTTCCATTTTTATAAATGTGAGAATTTTGTCTGCAACATGTTTTCTTTAATTTACCATAAAAAATTATTTGTTTTTTAAATATTTCGCTGATCAACACAAAAGGAGACCCACAACTCTGTTATGATATGCTTGATATCTGTTGAAAATTTTAGATATTTGTCTTTCATAGTTTTCGAGAAAAATGTATCTTTATCACAGAAAATGTATTTTACGGGAATGTTAAAAGGAAGGCAATTAAAACAAAACTCACTTTTAAAATTCCAACGTTTACTGTTTATTCCTTGCACAGACACCAGCCATTATACTAGTAGTGGTACCAATCGCTGCAACGTAAATTCCACTATAAAATGGGCTTAAGTTCGTAGGTATATTTAAACCGGTTCGTTGAAAAGTTATGATTTATTTTCTGAAATGATGAAAAGTATTTCTAATGCGTTCCTAACACTAAACTTTATATCAAAATGTTCAGAAAATGTCAAATAAAAATATAACTCTAAAACAGAAAAAGTCATTTTAACCTAATTTACCTTTTAATCCCCCCTTAAGAAGGACATTCTACCCAAAAATTAAATACTGAGATTCCACCGCAAATACACGTTTCGAGAATGCTGAATCCCGAAAGCATTTTTAGATAAGTCTGTGCGTGTGCGTCCGTGGATGTGCATGCTTGCGCATGTACGTGAGTCTTTCTTATTTCCAGGGGCGTCGAGTAGCTTGTGGCAACTATTTTGTCATTTTGATGCTAAGGAGTGTGTTTTTCTACCTCATGTATTAATACATTTAAGAGAGGAAATCTGTGTAGAAGGATTCTACATTTTCGAGCGTCTGTGGACACAGTTTCGAAAACTGATACTTAAGTGTACCGTATTTCAAGATAGCTTTACGCTCTCATGAACTGCACTTCATACAAAATTTGTTGTTATCTAATTATTTCTTAAGAAACGACCAGATGTCAAAGACACTAGCATGGCAAATAAAATGGAGATATTGAATTTTCTGGGAAGAGCTGTGAAGTGCTCTTTATTCTGAATAAGCTTTGTATATTTGGTAAACTGTAAAAAGTAACAGACATCGCAAAAACAGTTTGTCTTTTTTTCATTTTTGGCATTAGACATTTCCAAGATATTCTTTAATATTGATTTGAGTTTTCAAATACTTCCACTTTTTTCAAGTCATATGTCAGTATTCGCTTTTTCTCGTGTCGCGCAGAAAGCATGGAATTTCAAAACCATCACATAGTGCTCTGCGTTTTAGTCTATTGTTTTCTCTTTATACCTATAATGAAATTTATAATGGAAGTTTATTTCTATTTCCTTGATGTATACAGAATAATCTTCTATAATATTAATTTGTAGAGAGTGAGAAGATAAGTTCATCTGAATGGTACGTATCAAATTTGTATTCTTCTTTCCAATATACATCACAGCCGTTAGTTACACTGAGCTGCTACCGCCATGGGTTCAGGATTGCCTTGATAGGAGCTCTGTTTCCGCAGAAGCAAATAAAATTTACAAGGCGGATCAAAGTGGTGAAGTATCCTAATTTCACGACAATTATGTTAAAGGTATTATGTTTTGCTGTGTGTTTAATGTTTTATACGGTTTCAGGACTTTGTATTATTGCATATCTAGGCTAACTTAATAAAAATGCAACCTGAAGGGTTACCAAACAAAAATTTAAGGTGTATGATCAACACAAAAAATTGTGGCCATAATTGCAAGTGGAGAATAAATTATGGAACTTGAGTTGGAGTACTTTGTTAAACACCAACAGATTAATACTTGTAATGTGGTATGCGCAATAAGCTGGATCTTCAAGGGATATATCAATATAGTTACTTTCTCTACTGTAGGTTAAGTAGAGGAAGTGGTGTGTGTGTGTGTGTGAGAGAGAGAGAGAGAGAGAGAGAGAGAGAGAGAGAGAGAGAGAGAGAGAGAGAGAGAGAGAGAGAGAGAGAGAGAGAGAGAGAGAAGAGAGTATAATTGGGCTAATTTTAGAATGCGACATGAAGATTTTCAAGAAAAAGCTCCCAATCGTGACTAATTTATATGGGAAATTTTAGGGACATTTTGATTTTGTCAAAAATACTAAATGTTTTTGTTAAAATACCATATTTTATGATATTTTAATGAAAAATGAAATGTATATCTTGAATTGTTTTGGATTAGCCTCTGAAATCTTCATGTTTTTTTATTTACGTCCTGCAACGTTAAGTCATATCGGCCGATGAATGAAATGGATGAAATGATACTCAAATAAGCCCAGGGCTCATAGAGCTTAGTTACCTGACATTCGTATTCCAGGAAAAGGGAAAACCCCAGATGAAACCTTATCCAGATAAGTCGCCCAGACCGAGATTCGAACTCCTTACCTCTTGAACGTGAGGCAGACACGCTACCATCTACGCTTTCTTTCTACGCGGACATTCTTCACTCTGAATGACTTCTACATAACTGGTAAACTGTAAGAGATAGATAACATCTTGATATACAAAAAAAATGTAAATCTCGTTAAATACACATCATTTTCTTGTAATGTTGATATTACAATATCTTGTGGATATTCCTTATTATTGGTTTGAATTTTTTAATACTTACATTTTTAAAATGACAATTCTCATGTATTTCTCTCTCTCTCTGTCTCTCTCTCACTCTCTCTCTCTTTTGTTACTCGCTCATGCAAAGAGAAGGGAATCTCAAACCCATCGCATAGCGGCCACTCGTCTCGATTATCATGAAATAGAAAAATAAGCATTTACAAGTACAGTTTGTACAAGAGTGAGTAGGGAAAGTCACTAATTGCAATACGTCAGATTTTTTTTTCCTGGTCATGCAAAGAAAACAATTTGATAGCAAACATTCTTTAGAATATATGACTATCGCTTAAAGCTACTGTATTCCTATTGTACCCATAAGGAATGAATGTGTAGTGTTTAACGCCCGCTTTTACTGCATACGGTACCGCAGGCGGTGACACTGATGATACATGAGATGAAGATGGAGCACTGGTGGAATGAGACGGCGGGGGAAACCGGAGATCCCGGAGAAAATCATTCCCAGCGTCATATTGTGCATCACAAATCTCACTTTGCGGTCACCTGGAATCGAGCCCTGGCTGCCTTGGCGAGAGTCGAACGGTCTAACCCCTCGGCCACGGCGCGGCCTAATGTACTTATAAGGTGATAACGATATTATTCATTGGTAAGATTAATACTTTGATATGGAAATGGTAAGTGAGATAGATAAATAATTGCAATAAATAATTTTCACATTCTCAACTAAATAAGTAATATAAGAAGAAACACAAGAGATATGTGTAATTGGCCAGAGAAGAATTCATTAGCAAGCACATTTGTGTTTTGAGGAATGGGAATTACTAGAAGTCAGCATAGCTAAGGCAGTTTTGGTTCTGTTGAATTCAGTCAGCAAGAAATACGTTAACTCACAACTCGGGTAATAATCAGGAAGTTACAAATGTACGTAGGGAGTTCTGAAAATTAGAAACAAAAGAGAATTCTTAGAATTTAGCAAGTCATAGTGTAAAGTGGTGTTTCTTAGGCGAATGAAAAGATTAAAATTTGGCAACATAATATAAGAACTTTGGTGGTGTAGCTATGATGTAGGCGAGACTTAAAGGGAATTGATAAAAGGCTGCGCATTTCTAATATTTGCGTCTTTTATTTCATGCCTTACAGTTCTACAGAAGTGTTTTACTATGATCGATTATTCGCTGTTTCTAGAGGTTAAAGACCGGCTCGGGTTATCACATATTGGTAGTCGCTACAGCAGGATTCCTCAATTAACATTTCAGCGACTCTCGGCAACTTACACTTCTCATTGGTATTACAGAAAGAATTATTTTTAAACCGTAAAGATATTGGTGCGTCAGAAGTTAGAAGAGAGAACACTAAAATAGTTTCTCGTGATAAAATTCAGAATCATCTTATTCGTAAACAGTAGCTCGCTTCAAATAGTAGATCTACTAACCTCATTAAATTTATCAACCAATTTAACTGCTGTTGTGCATTCTCACACTCGCCCACGCATAATCTGAGTAAAGATTCCATAATAACCGAGTGTCTTTTCACACAAGGTCGTTTGTAGAGCAATAGTTTAAAGGCAGAATCAGATAGAAAAGTTTGATGCCACAGCCGGGCATGACATCGCGGCTGTAGCATTACTTACAAAACATCCCGTAGTTCACAGCTGGCAGCATACTTGTCGAAGATCGAGATATTGAAGTTGGCATCAAATAACGCCGCACAATGGTTGATTAACAAGAAGTAGAGGGAAAATAAGCTTTTGGAAGACGAGTATATCGTTTAAAACATTGAATTTAGGATGAACTACTTAGCATATCTATGCAACAACTGATTGCATAATAAATTTCTCACTTAAGCAAGAAAATTTTGAATATATTAGCTGTAAACTGTGGTTAGACATTGTTCTAGGAAAGCGCAGGAAACAATGTTATTTCGTATTTCTGGAAATGAAGTATGATATTATAGGTGTTTTGGTTTATTACAGAGCATTTTGCAACAATATTATCGCTTATGATTAATTTTGAAGGACGTCTCTAACCTATACGATTATAGCGGGAACATATTTATTGGTGTTTCGACCTTCAAAATTCACGCCTCTGATAGATTGAAATATTGTTGTCGGTCGGTCAGTCAAATGGTCTAGGAATGAGCGATAAAGTGGAATGAAGGAAGAAGCGTGTATTTTACTGCTGGAATTTTAAAGCCTTGTGTTGCGTTTCATTGCTGATACACAGTGGTGCCCAGCAACTTATGAGGTAATGACGTCACCTTTTTTCACTCCACCTCCCTGAGGCATTTCCTCTTCAATCATTCAGGTATCCAAGGATTAGAGAGGTTTGATGTTGAGTCCCATGAATATGTTGTAGTTCTGTGAACACAGTAGGTGGAGGCAGCTCCGGCATACACGTTGTGCATCGGTGCTGATGCATCATAGTGAATGAACTGTCAGACAGAGGCACTGCTTCTCTCATTTTAAATAAATTGTGAATCTGAACCGATTGTGCAGCAATCAGACCAAATAAAGAAAGCTAAGAAACTGAAAGAAATAAAGAATACTTAGGACCGAAGAACTTGAAACTAAAGAAAACTAGATAAATATTACCCATTCATGTCTAATAATAAATACGCAGCAAGGTAAAGTGATTGTCTTCGCCATCAAATATACGGACTTGGAAACATCTTAGAAGTTATGAATTATACAAGAACATTTCATGTTTTACTACATATTTATGAATCATCCAGAAAATGACAAGTGGTTATGTAGCCCTTTGCTCTATAAGTCTGTGCCTATTATATGAACTCAGAGAATAAAATACACAAAATTCAAAATTCTAGTGTACATAATAAGTATTACTTGAACCCTAACATTTGATGTAAATATACTTTAACGTATGAACTATTTCCGGCCCTCGACTTACATTTTTGATAATGCAAGTTGCTCCCTTGGAAGTAGTTATTTGAAAAGCTTGGAGCAATCATTTGCAGGGCAGTAAAATTTTCCAAGAAATTAAAACTTCCCAAAGTTTATATTTTATGCCAGCGGATAAGTGCTCAAGTCAGCAATAGTTACTTTTCAGAAGAGTTTAAAAGTTAAGACAGTTGCAATAATTGGTAAGCATTAGTGATTAAAATATTTATATTTATTTTCGTTTTGTAATAATAGGTTTGTTGTAGAACTCGATGCGCTGAGTTAAATGCACTTAGTGATATAGCAATGGAATAATATAATGGCATAAATAGCTACCTTATCTCATGCGATGATTATGTAAATTGCATCTTTGGAATAAGTGACCAGAAATAACTAAAAATAATGTCCAAGAAAGACAAAATGCGCAAGCATGATTTCTTCTGGCATGATTAAAGATTTAAGTCCGAAAGAGTTACTTCAGAAAAGATTTGAAACTTAAAATGTAGTTACAGCTGCAAATAATTAACAAGGATCATAATTAGAGGCTGATTTATTGTCCTTTTATATCGACAACCTTTGTTTGTACTTAACTTCAAAATGTAACTGTGCCTCTTTCTTTAAATGTAGGTATTTATAGTTTGACTGCTTGTCACAAAAAATAAATGCTGACTACTGAGATTGAATTGAATTTAGCTTATATATAAAGAAGATTGTAAATTGACACTCCTTAGAGAATGTAGTTATTCATTTGTGTAACAAATAATTTAGAAACAGCGGCCACATTCTTCGTCATAAGTTTACATGGAAGAAATCTGTAAGGTGATGAACTTAAAATAGGTTGTTGTAGAGACTACTAGACAAAAGAAAAACTGAATAGCTTTTAAAAATTATATTCCCTTCGAAATTGTCACTATAGTCACTCGTACACTCCTGAGATAAGTAACAATGATTTAAATGGTATGGTTACCGAACTCACACCTACTGTTTCTACGCAAATAAAAAAAACAACGAATTATTTACGGCTCTAGTCTCAACATCCAAATTGGGGGAATGGATTAACTAATGCTACCTAATATTTATCTGCGTAAGTTTAAAATCTCATGCATTTAATATTAATACTTGATAATTGTATTTTCATTTAGCATTCGAAAGTTAAATCGGACTTGAAAAATGTAATGCATTATGTAAATAATGATATAATTGTCAAATACATCAATAAATACATAATTTTGCAGTAGTGTTACTTTTTAAAAATGCACAGAAAAATGGATTAACATATGAAAAGAATGAATACTAAAGCAAGGTAATGAGAACTTGCACCGCCCCAAATGCTGGAAACTTATGCTAAGAAAATGAAATAGGAAAGATTTCCGAAAAATATATAAATGCTTAATAATAACCTCATAGATAATAATTGCAACTAAAAACTGCTTTAAAGGAAGACTGCAACTTCATTAAGGAAAAGAGTTAGCAATTCCATAACAATATTATTGCATTCATATGACTTTTTCCGTTCTCTTTGTATGATTAGGGAGGGGGGAGAAGGAGAAAACAACAATAACTTCCCATTTGAGAAAAATATCTATAAGTATTAGAAAACTCAAATCAATAACAAGAAATTTCTCGGAAATGGCTAACTGAAAATATTCGACGTAAATTGTACGCTTTTACCAGATCTTCATCTGTGTAGTAAGATTTTATTTTTCTCTGATGTTTACCAATCATGCAAAACTCATTTGGAATGAAGAGTGCTCCAGAGATTATTCTCAGAAAATTCAGGATATACATTTCATTAGTCATGAAAATACCTTAAACATGAGGAAATGTAATCAAAACAGCTAGTAATTTCTTAGAAAATCAAATTCTTCCAGTAAATAGTAGTTTTGGATATATATATAATATGTATGTATTCAAAACCTTCATGTGGCATCCCTGGAAGATGCATGCTTGGCAGTTAACCAACTTTTAGTTTCTAAGTTAGGCTGTTCACAGATAGATGGACACACAAGCTCGGCGCGCATATAAAGACATTTTTCTAAAAATGTTTTTTTTCTTGCTTTGTCTTTTAATTCAGGGAGCCTAACATTGTATTCTCAGGAAGCGATAATTTCGTGGCTGATAGTGAATACCTAATCCATTCTTACATGTGATTGATCCGTAGTGGATTACAGTTATTTGTGGAAAAATAACAGAAACGGATTCTTTAGATTCTTTTAAAAAACTGTTTTAAAATCCCATTCAATCTGTCATAATGCAATGTCCACTGATGTATCTATATAGCGTTCTTAGCAGTTAAATCACTATTTACAGCTTTTGAGTCTGAAGTAACAATTGGTATCTCCGTTGTAAACTATGTTTAAATATTGTAAGATGTTTTTCTTTTGTATGCGCTCTACAATAATCATTTTATCATTTTATCAGTCGCTTTATAGATGATTCTTCTATAGATTTGTGAAAACAATTATTTACGTAGTTGAAGGAATTTCTGGTGTCGTCACAATTGTAAGATAACTTTGTCAAGTTGTTGTTGTTGTTTTTAATATATTTAAAAGTTCTCCGTTCAACCTGAAATGTTCTGCTTGTAGGTGTACCTCTGATAAATTAGTGTGCCGGGTTTATTAATATAATGAACCAACGGCTGAACGAAGAGGGGCATTTAAAGCTGGCCTTGTGAGGAAGAATAAGCCCTATTTAGAATATGATCGCATGTAGCAGGTCCATAAAACGTCATGTAGGTTCCCACGGCAGAAACCGGGCAGTGGGTGGCATTGCTGCTCTGATGAATGTGATGACGAGATGGCTCACACCTGTTGAATATGTCTCCTGTCCGCCAACTGACTCTGGTAACGGTGCACTTTTCACACTTGAGCCCATTTCTGCAACAAACCGAGTTGGACAAGTGACCTACTTCTAATGAAATGACCAGCAGTTTTATTAGCACGCTTCTTTGCATTTTGTACTTTAACAGTTACGAAACGTGTATCTCTGAGAGATGTTCATAACCACGTATAATCCTAGATAAGATTTCGGTTTGTTTCTAAACACTGATGCGTGTCTTGTGATGTACCAAAACATCCAGCATTGAGTACTTAATCAGTTTTGAAAATGAAATTCATAGGGAAAATCGACCAGCTGTAAAATTTGTGAAAATGAGAAGTAGTATTTCTTGGAAAAATATGTTTGTGATTACTGTTACCCAAGTCAATATGAAAAAAAAGGTTAGATTAACTTCACTGTACTCAGCAGTTCTGACATTGCACAACCATAGAAAAAATGTCAAACAACTATGGGAAATAAATAAAGAGTAGTCAGGATCGTTTGCAGATTAAGCAAAATCTAACATAGCTACAGAATTTGGGAGGTGAAACAGTTGTTTTTATTTAGGCCCCAAGTATAATTGTTGTTTATCTATGTTATTACGAATTTGCGTTGAAAATGTTTAAAAACGCGAAGAAAAAATAATTATTAATTTTGTAAGATTTTGCATGTTATTTGTTTATTGAACACTATGATCAAATTATAACAGTGTTAAAACATTTGTGTTATAAATAGATGAGAATATTTAACAGTGTATCAAAAAGTATGCAATATGCAATGCAAACTTGAATGCAATGAAATGTTTGTTAAGGGCAACGGTGAGAAAAATCAATAGTTCTTAGAGGAGATGCGATTTTATTATGCGCTTGGACTTGGGGGAAGTTAGATGTCTGGATAGATAAGTGAAAGAACGTTAAATCATTCAGCAAAGTTATTGTGAAAGTGTAATTCTAATATTGTGTTTATTTTAAAACAACTATATCAGGTTGTTAATTTTGGAAACACACTTATCGGAAGACTTTAAATTATATTATCTCATTTATTTTCCAATATCCACCCCTGGAAAGTCTTTAGAGTTCACGACATCCATCCGAAACCGAACGCCTGAGATGAAACTCCATACTAGCTGCCAGGCCAATAAGAATTACTTAAACATTTTCTTTAAATGTGTTTTCGACAAAAAAAAAAAAAAATCAAACGGCTTCAAGTACCTTCACCAACAGGATAGCGGGATGAAAATTCACCTCCGCAACTAAAATCCTGTTGCAGAAATATGAGCAATTTACTAAACAAACATGGGGAAGCAATCAAGGTTAAGGAAGTTGCTTTGGAAGTGATGCAATTTTAAATGACATATATGAATAAAACTTCTTTTCTAAACCACTTCAAGGTAAATCCTGCCAATATTTCATACCTAATACACTTTCTTATTTCGCTGTGGTTCTTGCTTACATTTGTGGCTTAGATATTTTGCTTTTAACAAGTTTAGTTTAGATATTCGTTCTTCAAACAAATTTTCTAATGTTGAATTAATATAAGTGTAGCTTACAAAATTCGGTCCTCCTTTCATTTATATTTATCGTAGTGCACTTTCAAGGCTATTGTAAGTAATACTGTTAATGTAAATAAAGTCGCTTTTTCTCAAATGAAGTATCAGAACCATCATCCAAGTGTCTGTGAAAAAGTTCTCCGAAATAAGAAGGACACATCCAGAAAATCATGTGCCTAGTTTAAGTACAAGGTTTGTACATCGAAGCGGGAGTTCCACAACAGAGTGCAATATGGGATATGGACATCTTTGGTTGTAAAGCAGTGGGCTTTACTGTGTGAATCACTCCCCTCTGTCTTGCCAATGTTTGGCAGAGTCTTCCGTTCTAGTCATTGTAAAAATTACTGCCCAATAGTTCAAACGGGCGATCTGGTGCCTGACATCTAGGCTTTTCAATAAAAGCTAGCAGCTAATTTCACAAACAGCCTTCTTATGAGACAATAGCTCCCGTTGTCGATATTTCAAGGTACGTTCTGGTATGAAGAGTGAGATACATCTCTTGTAAAGAAATAACAGTTCCATTTCCAATATTTGGTGGCCCATGAGAAGTTGTCGTTCTCCAGAAACTGCCCGTTCAGCTTATTTCAATGATTTATACTTCTTGCTTTGTCCTGACATTTTTTTCGAAACGTTTGGATGTACGTACATAACAATATGTATAATGGATATGTGCTGCAGCTTAATGTTTAAAATTGGTTTTGGTCCATTAATGGATATGCGACAAATTTTTGTTTCCTCAAATCCAGCGAAGGATGCGCAGGTGAGTTGACTTGCTGAAGATCTTTCTAAAAGACAGCACAGACCATCACACCATTTCAAAAGTCCTGTGTTAGAGGAGCACAGTAGTCGATTTCCATATTGGTGGATTGACAGTGGGTGCATTTCATAGAGACGTTCTATATATCCCAGTAATATTTTCTTGCAAAGTTTTTAGTGAAAGAATTGCGGATCTGGTGACCCCACGTAAAGAATCGTTACTTCAGAAATTCCTGCTAGAGTAATAGACTGGCTGAGACTGAAATCGTGTTGACGTCTATCCTACTGTTAATGATGTGACTTAGAGTGGCATTAATATTTGTTTTCATTTACCAATTAAATGAAAGTAGTTTTAAATCATAACATAAATATTCACAATTGCCCCATTAACTCCATTAATCATTCTTTGAGACACTGCTATGTACTATAATTCCTTGCTTTTAAACAGTTCATTCTCACTGTGTAAAACATTTGCATTTGAATAATAAACAAGTCATACAGTATTATTTAAATTACTAAAGCCAGTTTGCTGTTACCTTGTATGAGACAAACTGAATCTGAATGAGATCGTTTCCGCCTTAAAAGATGAGTCTGCCTATAACTAAATAACTACGGCGATCTTACGTGATTAAAATCACCTGTATGCATATTTTATTGTGATTAACAGGAAGTGGGTAGATAATAAATGTTGATGTGAATAGTGTGTAGAATGTGTAAGGTAACGGGAAGGCAGACACTGGTACTAATGTCAAAGTGGCCCAGAGGGTGCGTGTGTTTGTCCAAGTGGGAGGCAGTCGACCCGTTATAGCGCGGTCACTACTCCCAACAGTTAACCGCTGTTACTCCAATCTAACTGGGCTGCTAAATTTACCGGACAAACATCCAAAATACTGGACAACAACGGTACACGTTCGCTAATTTCCTTATTCAATGCGTTACTTTCTTCCGGAGTGTAATATAAGAAGTTCAATTAAAGTACAATTTTCCCCTAGGAAAATACATCTCATTTTACTTTGTTTGCTGCTTATCTTGGTTAGAAACAGTACTGCAGATAACATACCGAGATGAAATACGGTTTTGAGGTAGCTGAATAAAAAAAACCACGCTTAGAACAAATCAAGTGAAGATTGGTTAAAGTCCCTTTGAAACTTAAATGTATCGTTGAACTTTCTCGCTTCAATCAATACTGCACATTAAAAAGAAAGAAAAAAATTCTTAACAATAGATTCCAAATACAGACATGACAAATAAAATTTATTTCTTGAAATGTCTATGAATAGCTTGCAAAACTCTGTCTTTTTAGGGATTGTTTACTAACTAAAAATAACATATAGATGAAAACGTAATACAGGGAAAAGATGCATATCCTTATATTATGTAGTTTATTTTCAAATAACTATTTTCGCAGCATTGACTATTTACTGAATATTTGTTGCTTTATGTTTTAGTTTTCACAGGTTGAGCGCCATCCCTGGATATGTTTAGAAGTTCGCGATTATTCCTTTTAGTGGCTAATGAACTCAGTACTAACAAAAATCAGCCTTTATTTGTTATGATTGCAAAACTGGATAGCGGGCAATCGAAGAGCGCGACTGTAAACAAGTTTCGGCTATTCTTGTGCTTATTTCAATGCATTATTAATTAACATCTAAAAATTGCGTGCAAGAAGACTAGAAGGCTGTATTTATTACATCTAGTATCTTTATAAGTGAAGGTCATGTCAGTTATTTGAAAACATTTGAATTATGTTAAGTACGAGTCCCGAATCCGAGGCCCTGTTTACTATATAATCGTTACTACATAATATAAGTGCAACAAGCAAACAAACGTTCTGTTGAAATGGCCTCTGAACAAGGGACCACCATTTAAAAAACGCAATCAAATGAAACCCAACTATCTAGAAGGTACGCCAATGCTGTACAGAAGGACGTCTTGTTACAAAATAAGCCATCGTTCTGGTTTCTATTGATGAATGCCCTAGGTAGGTATACACATAGTCTACTGGTAGACTAAATTAACCGACAAATATATGCCTTGTGTCTAAAATCGCCAGAAACCATATCTTCCGCTAGCTACCCACCAAGGAAATGGTGCAGCAGCAAATAGAGAACAAAACCAGGACAAATATTGCACTTAATAACACCATTGCTGACAACATTCAAAAGAATAACAGTATCAAATGTGTGACTCGTAATTCAGCGTGAATTGCTAAATTTAAACATTCGTATGACGTTGACCGTAACGTTTCTCAGAACAGGGATGTTAGAACTAGAGTTTGCCCATGAAGTTCTTCTCGGTCGGGTTCCTTCGTCAAGTGGGTCAGGATGTGCAATTGTCTACACTGATGACGTAATCCAATACATACTAAATGATATAGAATCGATCTTCTGTAGTGAAGTCTTCGTGATTAGAAAACCTTTTGAAGTCATTAAATGTAGCAAAGAATTAAAATTTCCAATTTGTAGAATAACGAAGAGTAATTGAAAGCACTCTCATGGGATAAAGGAATCAATAACCAAAGAAATCAAGCAGCTATATAACGAAATTCGTGTCAACAAACAACTTAATATATGGATACATAATGAACAAGCAGATAAAGCAGGAATAGGAAAGCTCACCATCACAATGAAAAATCAATTTGTCATACAGATCTCAAAACACTCTCAGTAGTTTAAGCAAGAATGCATGAAACATTGCCCCAATAAACTTTCGGAAATTTGACTTACTATTCAGGAACACTCAAATAAACGTAAAGAACAAAAGGGACCAAATATTTTACACTGGGATGCGAATTGGTCATTTGAAACTCTCATATGCATTCCTAACTAAATATATCAAGCCACTGTGTTACTGTTAAGATCTCTTATAACAAAACATATGAATGGACACATCTAGAACTATTTGCCCATGCTTATGTATTTGTAGATGACGTTTTCTTCCGTCAGTTTTGACTATTTTTCGGGCAACAATGGAAATCTTTGCAGCAAAGTGTTTGAAATTATACCGGACCAGAAGTATATTCCTGGTGGATTTCGCAGCTGAGCTGTTCCTTTCCCTCGACCAATGACTGCATTATCGAGGATATTTATTTCAT
The DNA here is from genome assembly GCA_030765055.1 of Mantis religiosa. Taxonomy (NCBI): domain Eukaryota; kingdom Metazoa; phylum Arthropoda; class Insecta; order Mantodea; family Mantidae; genus Mantis; species Mantis religiosa. The sequence continues at coordinate 341,180,499 of CM060950.1, read as the reverse complement.
GTTTGCGTTGGGAAAGGCGCTACAATAAACATTGCACGAAAAATTCAACAGTCATACTTTTTGAGTTCTCAAAATATTTTTCTCGTTGCTAATGTCCTTGAAGTATCCCTTTCTGTATTGTGACATCAGCTCCATGAATTTCCTCAGATTTGAGTAGTCAAAGCATTTTAGATCATCTGGATACACCTTTTTAAACTAGAAACTAAGTTCAAATAAATCCCTTTTAGACATTTTACTCATTTGGATCCATAAGGAAAAACAAATTCTTCCGGGGATGCATTCACTTCTGAGATACTTTTACACGATCATTCAAGTGATAAATCCGTAAACTTAGATTCTATGGAACTACTTGAATAATATCAGAAGTGACATTTTTGGAGAAAAAAATTAAATTCTATACTCATTGAAGGAAACAAGTACAATTTTACAATTTCCAGACTTTTTTAAACATTTAAAAATCCGCTGTATATAAAATTAAAAATCTTAAAAGTGGACATGTCTGGAAAAGTCCGGGTGTATGGTGGCCTTGTTCTAATCATGTATGCATATACATATTTTTCATGAGTGAAGGAGAGCCGTGACGCTGGAATCGCAGAGAGCGGTAAAGGTGAAACGGTGAGTGTCAATTTGACCAAGCTCAAAACAACTTAATATTAAGATGATCCAGGATGTTCATCATTGTTGAAATAACGATTGGTATGGACAAAACTGTGTAATGTGAAAAGTGCATCTGTTGGAAGAACGTGGATGGTGTTTACGCTTTAGTGACGCTAAGAACATCTCCACCTATCGACAACAGAACCGCCTTGTGATCTTCGGCCTTTGACATGGGTCCTCCGCCTTAAGGTCATGTTTAAATATCATGTTTGGTAAGTTCACGGTCCCTAATAATTATTTCTCATTCGCCAAACTCTCTTCTTTTGTTACATTCATCCTCATTGTGGCTCCAGCAATGTCATACAGCTTCTTCGGGAATCAAGCCATCTCGAGAGTCAGTTGAGAAACCAGGGTTCGATCATAAAGTGATCCCATAAAGTATTCGACTCCACTAAAAGCTTCATGTTAAATGAGAAACAATGTTTATTACATTTTGCTTTGTAGGCACAAAAGACCGAAACAACAGTAAAATATTTAAAAGCTGATCATGATCTTTTCAGAAATGAGAGAAACAACGGAATGGTGATAGGGTAAGCCAGAACAACTGATACCTCGGAAATGTCTTATGCTATAATTTTTTTTGAAAAATATGCATAATTTTAATCACTGTACGAATTATTTTGCCAAAGTATTTATCTTTACTTCCTCCTGAAATTTAGGAATTAGGCTTGTTATCTAGCTAATACGATACCATAAACTCAGGACTCGAAGATTTCTTCCAAATTTCCTTTGCCAATTATAATTTAATTTCATATATCGATAGTGTTCATCCTGCATGATAACGTATGTTGTACGACCGAACATTCAACACTAGGCATTCAAACTGTAATAACCATACTTTCTAGAGGTTTCTTAAGTGTTCCATTTACCATTTTTGTTCCATTTGCCTTTAACTGCAATGGTCATATCGCCGGCCGTTCTCCTTTGGAACATATCGAAGGTGTTAATTCGTATTCGTTGGGTTTTAATCATTAGATCACGCACACATTCGCAATCTCATTCATACTTCGAGACTCTGGGGAAGATGTCGTATTACCTTGGTCGGAGAAAAATCCCTACACCGACTGCCGGGAATAGAACCCGGGACCCCTAGCACGGCAGGCAGGTGCTCTACCGACTGAGCTACTGAAAGCTTGTTCTTCATATTTAAGGTACGAGAAATGCTTAAGACATTGGTTAGTTTTCAAGCTGTTGACGGTTTTACGTTTAGCTGTTGCAATAGAGGGCGTAAACTGATAGCAGTTGAAAGAACATGGCAAACAAAAATATACGCTGGTTCCGGAGCGCCATTTCCTTGGCAACAGGCGGTTTCCTGTATTCATAATATGGCAGCATTCCCCTTTTAGAACTTTTTTCCACACGGTAGAGCTAGTTTCGCGAAGTAATAAGCTTTAAACTCGAGTCATTAAAACTACTTGTATTTTTTATATTTCTTGAATTCACTTAATTTCGAATGTTTGTGGTCAAGAGAAATAATTTATGTATTTGTTTCAAAAGCAAACCTGACACTTTAAGTACCGTCTTTGACTCTTATTACAAAGATTAGTAAACATTGTAGGCTTTCCACCATGTGTGATAGTAGCAGACCATTTGCATATTATTACAACAATAAAGGCTATCTACAGGTAGAGCCTTTATCTGTTACACAGGCCGGATATAACGCCAGTTGTGTGCTCCTACCAAAATAGAATAAACTTTCATGGAAGAGTATGTAGTTATATTCATGCGTACTCTATGTGACTACATAGAAAATTTGCGAAACATTAAAACCTCTATTCGGTGGTATAACAGCAACTGTTGATACAGTTTGAAAGATCATTTCGTCTCAAGAGTGGAGTTATTTATATTACTTAACTATTATAAATATATACAAAAAATAACCTGTTGACCATTTGCATGTAGAAAAATGTTACACACTAGGTTTTTCAGTAATAATTTTGATATCTCGTCTCATAATTTAATCAAAATCGGGTATAAAACATCTCACATATAAGGTTGAAAATGTTGAAAAGACTGAAGAGAGAAAATAAACATTTCAAATTTGGTTGCTGCCATTATCACATTGTATTGTGGATACTGTTCCCCAAAGGTGGCACTCAACCATCTGGAATCTGGAAGTTCAAAATTGGTTTTGAGAATACCATGTTCAAAGTAGTAATAACTTACATTCTGAAGGTCAACATTCACGCGATTTTTGAAGCCATTATAAATTCATATGAATGTACTGATCGCATACAGAAAATTCTATTTATGTTACATTCGTCATAGCATATGTTTACCACGAAAGTCTTCAAATCAAGTAAAATGCACTTAAATAATGCATTATTAAGTTGTATGTCGGAATTAGAAAGACTTCAAATAAAGCTAAAAAAGAAATACGTTACAATGTTCCAATTTTAGGTTGGTAAAATTTAAACATAAAACAGCAAATATGACGGAAACCGCTATTGCTTTTCAGGTTATCTGACAAAAAATAATTTTAATAAGTTCTGCATTTTTCTGTGTTACATTTTGTATATCTTTTTAATGCAGATTTAATAAGTAAATATTACTGCTTTTTTCTTGTTCTTCTTCGTTGGGTTAAGTATTATTATTACCAACAATTGAATTGTGTTTTTGTTTCTAAACAGGCAAGTTCCATTTATTTTTACCTTATCAAATGTTGACTCACTTTCGTTTTACTTCTTTTAAATATTCTTTAAGATTGATCTAGTGTCTTTTTCGAATCATTAATGGTTAGTAAGTTCTTTACTCCAGTTTTTAGTTTCTGTACAAACATTGTGTTCTAGGTCTTCCTTTATTGCACTTAATGAACTCTTCTCTGTGCAAAAATGCTTTCGAATTTCTTAACTTTAATCTTGCTATTCTTCTTTCCTGTGTCATGTCGTCTTTATTGCTCGTTTGTTCTATAAATTTGTTTTTCTCTATCCTACGAAAAAGTTAGTACAAATACCTCAGGCCCCCACTACTGCTAAGCCACTAAACAAACTACTGTACGTCTACAAATATTCAATCTTGTTTCTTTTCCAAAACTCTTTAGTATTTGTTGTTTCCTCCAAATATTACCTAAGTCATGCTTTTAAAGATGTTTCTTACGTTACTTATCCATTTTCTCTCTTTCGGAGACATTCTTGATAAATACTGTTTTGGTGTCTTATCTCGCTTACTTTCTCAATTTCAAAAAATTTAAAGAAAACGAAGAAGCTTGTCAGAGAAAATTATATGTATACCTAACGCTTTATTTGCTATAACTATCTCTCAAATATGTTCCGTTTTAGTCAAAATTGTTGGAGCTCTCTTGCGAAAATTTCAAAGTAATCATAATAGTAACAACAATAATAAAATCAATACCAATAATGCAGAAATTAAGGTTGGATGACCTTAATGATGAAGAAGGGCAGTTACTCGACCTTGTGAACGGTTGTCTGGAGGGTCTTGACGTTTTGCCAGGGATTGCACTTGGCAACTTCAGAGTTCGATGAACAAGCTTGGATAAAATCTCCTGATAACAAAAGCTGGAGACAAGACTAAGGTAAGCAACCCACGCGTACGTTTCATAGGAGACTCATAGTGAGAACACTATTGAAATCTTTGAGGAAATCTTATGCTGTTAACTCTCTCTCTCTCTCTCTCTCTCTCTCTCTCTCTCTCTCTCTCTCTCTCTCTCTCTCTCTCTCTCTCTCTCTCTCTCTCTCTCTCTCTCTCTCTCACACACACATACACTCTCTCTCTCACTCTCTCACACACACACACACACACACACACACTCTCTCTCTCTCTCTATTTGTGTATGTGTGTGCGTGCGTGCGTGCCTGCACACTTATGCTCGCGCTCTTCACGGAAATGTTCTCAAAAATATTTTGTGTTAGATTCAAGGAAACCTTTGTAGAGAATTCTTTAATATACCCTCTGCCTACTGTGCGTGGATAACGAGATAGACCGGCTGCTACAGCGTGCCAGTTCAGTTCCCCTATAACGTCATTATCAGAGTCTTAACGAGCAAAATCAATACCGTATCGTAGCGGCTGTACATATGCACGTACGTAATAAATATTTACCCCTTTTACTCCTTCACTGTTCTTTTGCGTGGTCAAGTCTGATAAATTCACCTGGAATTTCAGTTTCAGCTCCAGAGCGTAGCACTGACAAATTATACCAATCTGATTGATCCTCCTGTACAAAATATTGACAAGAAATATTCAGTGCATGACCTTATACCTGCGCTTTCTGTGCGTAGTTTATGCTATTTCGCGTAATGTATTAATACTGCAAGTTTCGTACATCTACCTTCCATAGGGAAGCTTTACGTATCAAATATTTGTTTAACGTTTTATTGACCTCAAAACAATGTATTTTTGGAGATTATTTTACTAAACATTTATTTTTCAGTGAATGATATCTGTGCAGTTTGATGTGTTAATCTGTATAAACACAATAAAACGCGCTATTACTACTGCTGCTACTATTATTATTATTATTATTATTATTATTATTATTATTATTATTATTATTATTATTATTATTATTATTATTATTATTATTATTATTATTATTATTATTATTATTATTATTATTATTATTATTATTATTATTATTATTATTATTATTATTATTATTATTATTATTATTATTATTATTATTATTATTATTATTATTATTATTATTATTATTATTATTATTATTATTATTATTATTATTATTATTATTATTATTATTATTATTATTATTATTATTATTATTATTATTATTATTATTATTATTATTATTATTATTATTATTATTATTATTATTATTATTATTATTATTATTATTATTGTCGTCGTCGTCGTCATTATTATTATCATTATTATCATCATTATTATTATCATTATTATTATTATTATTATTATCATTATTATTATTATTATTATTATTATTATTATTATTATTATTATTATTATTATTATTATTATCATCATCATCATCATTATTAAATTTAAATAATTCCTTTTAAAACTCTCCTTTTCTTAAAACGATTATTATTCGTAAAAATTAAAACGTTTGTTACAAGCAACTATAAAAATGCATCAATGGGGGAATTTCTTTTATGAAAAGCATGAATGCAGCGTTAATTGTTCAGACCAAATTTCACCATAAAATAATATAATGCTTACCTTGAAATGAAGTTGTTCCAAAGTATTTTCAAATGCAAGTGCAAGTTCATGTTCATTTCAATCTCTGTGCTGAATTAAAGAGAAACTATTTTTCATTTACCAGGAGTAGAAATAAAAATTAAGCTCTCGCTGATATTCAAATAAAGGTTAGTCAGTAAACTCTATTAATGTCCAATTGCACAAAAAATCAGTCTAATGTTTAAATGAGCTATTATCAAACGATTATACAAATATCACGACAAACTTTAATTTCTTAAATGTTAAAAATGTAAACCAATTGAATAGATTTATTGCAAGGGAGCAATTTGTGATGCATTTTTAATTGATATTAATGTAATTCTTCTGTGTCAGGCTGATTATGAGAAATTATTTGCAGAACTAAGGCATTTTTTCATTAACAAGCATACGAAATATATATTTATTATATGCATACAATTAGCAAAAATAATGCTCCTAGAAAGTATCCGCATATGCAATAAGATTATAATTAACAAATTCTTTCGATAAATGACAAATTATAAATGAAAAGTGCATAATTAATTCTAAGGTCTATGAATCCTGGGTTCATTTGAGCATCACTTCACCAATGTCATTCATCGTGCGATATGACTTAACGTTGGTCTATATAGATCTGGTTGACTCACAGGCACCATAAAGAAGCAGGAGACAGGCCACAGGAGAGACACGGCAAACCCTAACAGTTGAATGCTCAAAAGCCCATAGCACTGCTGAAAGTGTCCAGAGAGGGCTGTAAACGGCCCGTTCTGTGATATGCGGGGGAAGCATTTTTTCTTTAAAGTAGCATCCGCGCCATCTATCCGGCACTGCCATACGTCGCGAAATCTCGAAGCCATCTTTGAAAGATAAAAGAAAACGGAATGAAAAAATGATGGAAAGAAAATCGTAGTAATGGGAAAACAGCATTTTCTACCGACCAATTAAAACTACGAAAAACCCAAGGTTGGAGTGGGCGGTAACAGGAGTTGAACCCGGGACTTCCTCAATGTGAGCCTCACGTTGTTGCGGAGCCAACTCACTCTGCAAGACATGTTTTACTCAATCATACATTCATTTACATGTTCCTTTTACCGTGAATACAAAATAATTTTGGAGGAAGGTTAAGGAGTTCTGAAAGAGAACATCTGCCGATATTTCGTTCTCATTTACGCAAATATCAGAAAGTTTTATGACATTAGTAATATCATTATAAAAATACGGTTATAAGGGATAGAAAACATAAAATCGTATTTATATTAATAATTTCATTCGGCGAGAACAAATAGAATTAATTGAATCGTCGTTCAAGATTTAAAGAAACATCCTGAAACGCCAGGAAAGCCACTACCCTAGATTAAATGTGTCTTGTTACAATGAAATACAGACTAGAAATAATAAATAAATAAATAAATAAATAAATAAGTAAAATAAATAAATAAATAAATAAATAAATAAATGAGGTAAAATAGCACTGAAGCAATGCCAGGTTAAAACTGGAAGGAAAGTATTCAGTATACATAAAAAGACAAACCAGAAAGGCAGAATAAACAAAGTTGAATATCTGGCACACAACTAATTGTTTAAAGCTTGAAAACAGATTCTTAAAATAACAAAGATAATGCTACATATAGCCAAATTAGAGCATCATTAAGAATGGACGAGATCAGCCAGATTGATTAATATGAAACATAAAGAAGAAAAACAGACTGGAAAATAAAAAGAATCTAAGGAACAAAGTAGAATTGAGTTAGTGGAGAAAAACAATGAAGTTAAGAGAGCGACTAGTCATTTAATAAGTGAAGTTTGACACAGAAAATACTCAAGAAACAAAAATGGTACATCAAACCAGAGAATAAAAACTATAAATAAAGACAGGTTCTTCTGAATTAATTTATACGAAATTAAATATGATAAAGAATTTTCCAGAACATAACTATTGTAGCAACTACTGCCTATTGAATGGCCAGTCTCTGACAACAAATGATAATATACACCTTTCCTATATGATGTATAAGGATTTAAAAATTCTGTAAAAAGATTCTGGGATTTGATTGAAGCTTTAAAGAGAGAGAGAGAGAGAGAGAGAGAGAGAGAGAGAGAGAGAGAGAGAGAGAGAGAGAGAGAGAGAGAGAGAGAGAGAGAGAGAGAGAGAGAGAGAGAGAGAGAGAGAGAGAGAGAGAGAGAGAGAGAGAGAGAGAGAGGCACTGTATCCATTTTATCCATTCAAAAATTAGATAGAAAATTTTAGTGGAAGTAACACATTTTGGGGGGATTTGAATAATAATAATAATAATAATAATAATAATAATAATAATAATAATAATAATAATAATAATAATAATAATAATAATAATAATAATAATAATAATAATAATAATAATAATAATAATAATAATAATAATAATAATAATAATAATAATAATAATGGTGATGGTGATGGTGATGGTGATGGTGATGGTGATGGTGATGGTGATGGTGATGGTGGTGATGATGATGATGGCATTGCCCGTTGCGTGTGTGTGGGAGAGTAGGTGGGGGAAGGGTGGGTGGGTAGATGGGTGATCGCAAACTTATCTTCCATGGACACGACTACGCTTTAGATGGAATATTTTTTTTAAAGTTTTTATTTTCTCAAAAATGGTTGTAACGATTTTGATTAAAACAACTTATGTTTGGAGTGTTTTCATGAAAAATGAAATACATGTCTTGAGTATTATGGGAATATTCTCAGAAGTCCTCTTCTTTATGGGAGAATTTGACATAATTAGTAAACCGTAAGAGATAGACAAAATATCAATGTACTAAAAATGTAGATGTCGTTCAAAAACACAATTCATGTGAAAACTTTTGTGCAGTGAACTATTTATAATGTATTCTAATGGTTATACTTTTATCAAATAAGAATACTTTATTTTTTTATGTCTTGGCCATGCAAAGAGAACGAAATTTAAGATATATGGAAACCAACTCTTAAGTGAAATATTTCACTATCGCTAAAGCCTTCTGTATTCTTGTATTTCTATTGTACATCCAAGAAAATTAATAATAAGATCATTTTGCAAATGTTTATCTCGATTAACATGAATTAAATACAGTAATAAGCATTTGTAAGAATAGTTTGTGCAGGAACAAAGAAAAACGTTTTATGTGTTTATTTCTGTAGCATTCTGTAACTAAATTGATCATATCAGGAGCCTTAATTTTGGAATAAACCAATCGATGTCTCAAAAGCTTTTGCTGTTGCTTTTTAATAATTTTAGATGTATTTAATAAACGTCTCATTTTTGAGTATGCCGTTCGCACATATATAGACTGCGCGCGTAAACCTTTCTAAAACTGATTGGATGAAGAAGATTCAAATCATGTATCTCAGGTTAAATATTGATACCTTATTTTATTGGAATAAGTATAATACTTTCACGTATAGCAGAGAACATAGGTAATAAAATGAAAATCCCTGCTGATAAGGAAATCCGCGGTATAAATTGGCGAAACTTGCATTTATAACTAAAAGTAATGCATATTACGACGACATTTTTGTGGAGACGGTAAGTACCTTCATCTGCCGAGAGTTCACAGTATGAATATAGGTATTTTCAGTTAATACACTGATATGAAATTATTTAAACACAGAAAGAAATAGGTTTCTGCAACCCTGGTGTAACAGGTTGTGATTATGGTAATTGGACTTTCTAGCATGCATGCGATAAAAGTTGCTGAGCGGTGGTGAGTGATGTAATAGGGCGATTCAGGGAGCCTTATTACGTGTACTTTCGTCGAACTTGCAGTCCCGGCAGCAGAGAAAAAGGGTGGATGTTTTTAATTAGGCATTTTCTCTTAAGTTGATTATGCCATGGCGACTCGGATAAGTATGAAACAAACATGGCTTGATTTCAGAGTAATAATTTATTGCCTCCGAAGGAAAGGGTAATTACGCCTCTTATATTGTTTGTTCATGATTGCAGGAGATTAAAGAAATTGCTGCCTACAAATTTGATCGCCATGTATTTAACTAGTGGGTTTTATAAATAATTTTTTTTCCAGATGGTTTCAATGTTTATTTTGCTAATACCCCGATACTTTAGCTTTGTTTTGAGGTTAGGGAATTTTTGTAACCTAAAATTGTTGGTGATGTGATGAGTTTTTGATCAATTTACATGCCGCATTTAAATAAGGTCATACCAGCGGTTTTGCCTTTGGAACACTCATCGGCAATGATGTTCACTTGTTTAATGTTGCATTATCTTTTGGTTTGTTTGCATTGAGTTTCCCTTATAGGCATTAGTCACATTCATATACCACCAGACTCCAGGGAGGATATGGAATAATACCGTCTAAAAATGTCTATTCTCCAGTAGGGAATCGCACCCTGAACCTCTGGATTTGGAGCTTAATAATTTGTAATTAATTTCTCATCTTTCCTTTTACACCATCAAATAGAAATAAAAAATAAATATTACAGTTATAAAACTCATTCTGGAAAACACCATATATTCCTAAATTCTGAAAATCCCACCATGTTGCTGGTTATTGAATAATAATTCGGTCCCCATACAGCAAACCCTAGGATTTTGTGTATTGGACGCCCTCTACTTCTTTTTTATACATTTTGCCATTTACCTATCCTTAGCTATTTTTCTTTAACTTTCCCTAAATAATTCCCAATATTTCTCCGTACCTTTCCCCTTTTACTGACAATTTTTTTTCTGATAATTACTTCGCCCCCCCCCCCGCCCCAATTGTCCCATTTACGTAGCCAGGCCTGCTCTCTCCATATATTTGTTTGACTACAATATGATATACAATGGAAGTCTGCACTTCCTTCTCCACACAATGGAAATTAGTATGGCAATAATGGATCACAGAGGTATCCGATTTGTTTTTAACCAGAGTAGACATCAATTGCATTGTATATTATACTAATATTATTTTATCGGTTTTATTTATAAAATAGTTATATAAATATCTACCATTCCGAAGTTATGAGTTCATCAGACTACTGCAATCATCTTGACCCTATAATAATTCAGTCATAAACCACTGTTGCAGCGAACGCGCCTCTGTAGCTTAGTGGTAGCTTGTCTGCCTCACATTCAAGAGGTACCAAGTTCGAATCTCGGTCAGTGCCCGCCTCGGTAGCGTAGATGGTAGCGTGTCTGCCTCACGTTCAAGAGGTTCCGAGTTCGAATCTCGGTCAGGGTGAGTTACCTGGATAAGGTTTTTTCCGGGGTTTTCCTTTATCCTTAAAGACGAATGTCAGATAGCTCTAAGCTCTATGGACTCTGGATACATTTGAGCATCATTTCACCCATTTTATTCATCGTCCGATATGACTTAACGTTGGAGGACGTAAAATTAAAAACAAAATTCGGTCAGTGTGGGTTGTCTGAGAAGTTTTTTTTTTTTTTTTCGAAGTTTTCTCTTATCCTGAAAGATGAATGTCGGGTAACCCCGAGCACATTTGAGCATCATTTTACTCATTTCATTCATCGTCCGGTATGACTCAATTTTTGGAGGACTTTAATTAAAAGAAAATAAGGTTGCAGTGTAATTATTGCATGTTCCTTAACGGTCAGGTATGACGAACATGTGTGCAGTGGAAACAACTGCTTCTCTCAAACGACAAAATGGCATTTGAAAGACCTGGCCAAGCTGCAAAATTGGAAATAAAATGAAGGCTATGCACTAAAACTAAACACCAGCAGAGCAAACTACAGACGTTTTAACATTTGCACTTAAAACGAGAAAAGCGAAAGACTGTCAAGTAGGTATACTGATATGCATAAGACCATGGCCATTTGACCGAGTACTTTGAGGTTAGTTTATTATTTATTTTAAGGAACACAAATGTATTTTTGTATTGCTTTTATCATTTATTTTGTTCGTTAAATAGCCAAGACAAATGTAACGTAACTTGTCTCACTTTTATGATTCATTTGTATGTTGCGTTCTTTATCCTAATTTTTTTTATAGTATACTTCAACACTTGATTCAGAAATTAACTGTGATTCTCTGCAGGCTTGTTACTTAGGTACCCAGAGCGGCAGAACAACATAGTACCTTACAGAGAACATATACAGTACCGTTGCTCCAGAATCGCGTTCAAAATGAATTACAGAGTTCGATGTTGTCACCCTTACCGAATTATCGAAAGGTGTCTACCTTCGCACGCCTTGTTGCAGATCAATAATTGATAATGAACCACATTTAATACAGTAGTGACGTAACTGGAAGTAATTATCTCTGAAATTAACACATGGTGGGGTGACCTTGTGACATGCAGCGAAAGTAGAGGCTTTTGTTATCGTTAAAGATGGGTGTGGTAGCCTGCTACTATTGTATCTACACAAGCTTAAGTGTACCATTGTTTGTTTCTTGGACCATTACAAGGCTCACAGAAAGAGCTGCCTACATTAACGTCTCCCAACATCAGAATGAACAATGCCATGCTATGGCCATAAATGAACTCACACGAAAAAAAATCGTTTTAAAATAAGTCTTGAAGAATGCCCAGCTTTTTGTCATTTGCAGAAAATATTCAGTATTAATTAAAAATTCCACAAAACATTCTTAAAACCACAAAGCTGATTTGCTAGATATTAAACATTAAAGAAGAGCATACATTTTTTATCATTGTTAGTTTTAATTGGAAGTGGCACTAACTTTCTTATATGAAGTAATATCCGCAGTATGATTAATATATTCTTGCAATACTTTTTGAAGTATTGTAAAAAGACTTAATTTCATTTCAAAATCTTCAAAACTCCAACTTATTTTAAAATTAATGTGGGAGAGTGTCTAAATCTCAGCTTAATTGTATAGTGTTTCGATGACTCCACTGTATTCAAGTGGAAGTCCTCTGTGCAAAAACTATTAGATCAAACCACACATTGGCATACATCGTATTTTATTTTTGGCAGGCAAGCGAGATATTAAATTGCTTCTAATTCGATGTCGAGATTTTATCGGAAGTAATTAAAGTTTGAGATCTCTGAATTGAGATGGCAGGCAAGGTTTACAATACATAATACCTCTAACCTTTATGTGGATGTCACCCCCCCATTTTCTCACAAATGTCCCTAGATTTTGATTAAACTATCATACTTTTGAGATATTAGAATAATAAATGAAATGCATCTCTTGTGTTGTGTGAAGTAAGTATATACAGCGTGTTCACGAATCGCGTCCACTTTGTTCGAATAGGTAACACATGACAGAATGAGTTATGGTAAAATAACGTTACTGTAGTTTCATTATATGAAGTAGGACAACCCGTTTCCATTTCAGTTGTTTTACGTATCTGCTTTTACGCATTGGCAACACTGTCACCGTGTACGAGGCATTAGTATTTTGTGTACACTTCGATTGTTACTTACATTTAGCGACATCTGTATTTATTATGATTTGTATTAGTAGTAACGTATGTTTATAATTGTGAATAAGTTTTATATTCCATAATAACTAAAGTACAACAATAATAACAATAATAATAATAATCATTATTATTATTATTATTATTATTATTATTATTATTATTATTATTATTATTATTATTATTATTATTATTATTATTATTATTATTATTATTATTATTATTATTATTATTATTATTATTATTATTATTATTATTATTATTATTATTATTATTATTATTATTATTATTATTATTATTATTATTATTATTATTATTATTATTATTATTATTATTATTATTATTATTATTATTATTATTATTATTATTATTATTATTATTATTATTATTATTATTATTATTATTATTATTATTATTATTATTATTATTATTATTATTATTATTATTATTATTATTATTATTATTATTATTATTATTATTATTATTATTATTATTATTATTATTATTATTATTATTCTCGTCCTTTATGAATTAGAAATCTGAAGACTATCTGCTAGATGCTTTAACCTATAGTACATTCCGCAGCTGTGCTCGAATGGTTAGGGTGAAGGGTTTCTAACGAAGTTTCGAGTTCAAATCCCAGGCCTATTTACAGATTTTTATTGTTATAATACGTAATACTCTACTAATTATGTCCCTTCTTCTATGGTTTTGAGAAAGATTGTTATTGGTTTAAACAAGTGCGTTTCCAGAATATCCCTTTCTGTATAAAATTGCTGACTCTGTCGTTCCAGAGTGTAATTCAGCAATAATGTACCATTTCAAGAAACGTAATGTACACTTTCGATGGTCAGTATCATTCAGGGGTGCCGTGAATAGAGGGTATGAAAACTACATCGGTATGGTATTATGATCATTTTAAGCTGTCACTCACTTCGAAGTTTTCTGTGGCTATAAACCCCGTATGACGAAAGATGGACTAAATCTCTCAAGTAAGTAGCAGCTTTCTTGCAGCTGAGTTAATAACTACACGACCCTGGAAAATATACAAGAAAACAGATAACATGTACAATTGTGATTCTAGCAGAACCAATATGTATGTTGTGTAAAGACACGCTCTCTTGGCTGCTCTCTTAGCTCAGTGACAAAACGTGCGTTGTGACAAGTGATGCGAGGGTTCACGGCTCGAGCCCTATTCTGTGGCTATAGCTTTTATTTAATTTTTTTTAATTTCTTAGACGCAGTAACGACCTAATTTCGAATTGTCCTCTTGCGGCTAAGCTGTACTACATGGCATTAGAGAACATGTAAGAACAGGAAAAATACGTGGGATGACAGTTTTTATAGAACCTATATACATCTATGCTGTATATAGTCTAGAGTCTATTATATGTTGTCATAGCTCAGTGGTGAAACACAGGAAAGTCACGTTTCTAACCTAGCACATACTCATACTTTTTATTCTAACCTTTTCTTCTTATATTTCTTGACATGCCAAAATGTTGCTGGAAGTTCTTTATGCACTGCACTGGAATTTTCCACTAAGACTTCATCACAGTACAGAATATGCCACATCCAAAGGGTTCAGCAGCTCAAAATAATGAAATTGCAGACCCTGCTACTCATGATGAAAAGGCGTCGCAAATCGCCAGAGAATTGGGTTGTGACAGAAGCTATCATGAAGTAAGAAGTTGTATGGGCCAAGCACGCAGGCGTTCAGGCAGACCTCGTGCAACAGCGCTGGGTAGATTTGAGGAAGCAACTTTTTGATAAAGCAGTTGATTATGGTTACTAATATGAAACTATACACCAAGATTAAAGGATGCTGGTACTGGATCGCACCATCCTACCACTAAGCTTCTTCTCACCGAGGCATACAGAAGAAGAAAGTTGCAATGGACACAGTGCAATATTGACCTTTCTCAGGCTTACTGAGACCTGGTAATCTGGAGTGACGAGAAGTTATTTGGCTCTGACTAGCAAGAGCCCCTATATCTGCATATACCACGGGGAACTAGATTCGAGCTTCAGTACGTTCTTCGAGCAGACCATTCGGGAAGAATTTCAGGACATTCCTGGGCCTATATTAGCATCAGGTTCACGGGCGTTAATTCAAATGCCAGTGTGGTCTATATAGATATTCTGGAAAACACTTGGCTGCCATCCGTTCATGCTAGTTCCTCAGAACGGTAAGAGTATGCATTTATGCACGACAAAAGTGGGGTGCATACCTCAAATATCACCGAATATTGGCTAACGAGGCATCCAGAAAGATTCTGCATAGAGTGGCCTCCAAAATCTCCTGATCTGAACCTCATTGAACATACATGGGCCATTATGGTAAAAGAATAGGAAGAACGTGGACTAGACAGTGTGCAGAAGCATCTGGTTGTTTACGATAGAGTTATGGAAAAACAATCAGCAGAACACAAACTGGTGCTCGGCACTGGTTGCAAACGCGCACGAAAGAGAAAAATAATGTAATCCTAGTTGGGGCTATAAAACATACAATTTCTATTTTCTTTACTGGTTTCTTTGGAAAAATTATTTGTTCTAGTAGAAAAACATTTTCTATAACTCCGATATCTTTCACAATGTAATGTATTTCTTAATATATGACTGGCTTCCTAATGAAATAACCGTTCCTTAATTTGCCTTATAAACACCATTATCCTTGGCTATTGTCGTCTAATAAATGAAGTGACTGTTTCGCAGCTAGCAGTTACTCAGAATATACGTTTTCGTTTTTTTACTACATACTCCATTGGATTGTATAGGATTATATTGCAGCTATAAGTTGTTCTGTAGATGAGTACACTTAAGTTCCTTTTACTTTATGCGCTAGCTTATTGTTATGATCAGATGGATCGTATACAGAATTTATGAGTATGTCTATTAACATTATTTAACGTACTAGCATTCTCTTCGAAATGATGTAGTAATAACTTAGCCTTAAGGGGAAAAAAACTAATTTGATTCGTTATCGCCTATTACAAAGTAAAGACCTTAGAATAAGAAGTATGATGTGTGTTGGGTTCGAACCATAAATTCTCTGCTCACTTGACACAGTGTGCATTTTACCACTGAGCTACGAAAACAGACAATAAGTCGTAGGTTATATGCAACATAGATGTTGGTTCTGAAGAAAAGTCATTCAATATCTATTTCCTGATCTTGCATATTCTCCGATGTCATGTAATAATAACTTTGCCATAAGAGAACACCTATAAATTTAGGTTAATTAATGGAAATTAATTATTCTTTCACACTGGCCGTGTGTAGGCTAAATTGTGGAAACGTAGAGTCAGACTGAAAAATTCAATGCCATAGCCGGGATTTGAACCACGGATTTTCTGGTTTCCGTCCAGCCGCACTACCATTGTGCTACTATGGCCAAGGTGCCGATATGACATTAAATTCTCCAACTGACTCATATTTTCCCGGTAAACCACTTAGGAGTTCTCATAAACACATGAGACAACTACCTTAATGGCGACTTACTACATGTAAGTACTTTAAGGCCCGGGCTTTATAGTTAACCACTATTAGGTTAATTAATGGAAATTAATTATTCTTTCACACTGGCCGTGTGTAGGCTAAATTGTGGAAACGTAGAGTCAGACTGAAAAATTCAATGCCATAGCCGGGATTTGAACCACGGATTTTCTGGTTTCCGTCCAGCCGCACTACCATTGTGCTACTATGGCCAAGGTGCCGATATGACATTAAATTCTCCAACTGACTCATATTTTCCCGGTAAACCACTTAGGAGTTCTCATAAACACATGAGACAACTACCTTAATGGCGACTTACTACATGTAAGTACTTTAAGGCCCGGGCTTTATAGTTAACCACTATTAGGTTAATTAATGGAAATTAATTATTCTTTCACACTGGCCGTGTGTAGGCTAAATTGTGGAAACGTAGAGTCAGACTGAAAAATTCAATGCCATAGCCGGGTGGTTTACCGGGAAAATATGAGTCAGTTGGAGAATTTAATGTCATATCGGCACCTTGGCCATAGTAGCACAATGGTAGTGAGGCTGGACGGAAACCAGAAAATCCGTGGTTCAAATCCCGGCTATGGCATTGAATTTTTCAGTCTGACTCTACGTTTCCACCTATAAATTTGTTTGTTACTGAGTCTTACAAACTAATAAAGTAGGAATAAAAAGTTTTAATACATACTGGGGTTTGAACCGTGAACCGTGGGGTTTGAATCCGAACATTTGATACTTAACATATTTTACGGCCGAGCTCCTCAAATATTGAACGAGAACTTTGGAGAAAAAGAAAGGTACCATGTGTAAACCCAAAGGCTTAGCACTCCAATTATTTGTATTATCATAAAAAAGTGTACGAGGTACTCAAAATCAAATCAGCAAGATAATGTAATGAAAGTGCCGTACTACATTTAGTTCATGTTTCCTGTTAGAATTTATTTCAGGAAAATAGCTATTTTTTCCAAAGATCGAAGAAAATATAAGGATATACTTTCAGAAAGTTAGTGATGCTACGGTTCCAATATTGTTGACACCATAAATCTTTCAAGGATGGGATTATTGATTTTACTATTATAATTATGGATACAATTGTTGTGCCTGTATGTATGACTCCAACCAACTGAAGGTGAAAATTATGATAAATACATATATTACCAATATTGACGTAGAATATGATGAATTTGTAAGCTATGCATCTGCAACATTTTTCAGTCATGTAGTTCTGCTCATATGTATAAAGATATGACGTATGCTATTAAGCTTCCTTGTTAAGCTGTTTTTGGAACTATGTCCTTTCCTCCTTCTCACTCTGGATTAGGGTAATCTTTTCTGGTTGACATTTTTATTCTAGAATCATTCACAGTACATTTCTCGCTTATATGGGCGGAGCAGTAAGGAATATGCCTAAAGGGAGGCATATTACACCTCTCTATTTTATATAAAATATCCTGCAATTTTAGGTCGACAGGTTACCAAAATATAAGGGGAGCTCCTCGGAAAGCACTCAGGTTGCTTATGGGGCGGATATCTTCATCCGCTGATATGAAATTTGTAGAGAAAAGTAAATATAGCCTGCGGAGGGGGATTCAATACAGAAGATAGCATCATGAAATCAATACATGGTGGAATAATGGTCCCTTCAAGACACTGACAGCCTCCAAAGGAACAAAACTGCTATCGTTTCGTATCTCACGTGTACCTCTCGGAAATAAACCAAGTGTTATCAAAGGAATTGCCTTTTTTATTACGGTAGGCAGCAATTGAACCACAGTTGGTAAAATTATTTAGGTTTTTAAATATTCTGTTTGCCTCTTAGTTTCTTCCTTAAAACACTCAATTACAAAACGTATATGTTTTAGAAAATGAGTAACAAAACATTATCGACTGCCTCTGTGGTCTAGTGAATACCGAGCTAGCTTCTAAATTCAGAAGTCCCGGGTTTGATTTCCATCTGGTGCCGAGAATGTTCCTTGATTATTGCTTTCTCCCCTAGGATCTGGGAGTCTTGAGTGAAAATATAAACGTGTTTATAGAAAAAGCCGTAAATGAACAAACACAGAGAATAACATAGTAGTAAGCGCATTAACATATTTGTTGATGAGCAGTGTCCCAGGGGCAAAACTACCAAGATGACCTAATATGTTTAAGGCGACATATAAATAAATAAAAAATAACTATCCTCTTCATTACTCCCTTTGGCAAGTAAATGTTTCTTAATTGGACATTTTGGAAAAGAAAAAAATGCAGTATGCGGTGCAATGTTCTGTTCTATGCACTAAACTATTGACAAACTAAGTAGGTTGAGTAAATTTAGTTTATGACGGATAGAGCCGTTTCTCAACTGCTAGCTTCCACTTCCTTTTATTATTGTAATTCCCGTCGCCCAGTTTCTAGGACTTCCCAGGACACCAGCTGCTCTTTCTTCACTCTGGTGTCCGGTTATATTTAATTTTGGGCCATTATATGTATGTCCAAGCCATATCTAGTAAGGACGGGCATTAAACCTATTGTTTTAAATATTTCAGAATTAATGAATCTCGTTGAGGGTTTAGTTTAATGGATAACTTATTACTTTTACCCCAAATAACATGTTTAAACCTTTTTTTTTTTCTGAAGTAGACATTAAAACAGATCTAAGATTGGCATTGCTTAGTTGCTACTAAGAGGCTAATATTTCGATATATTTGTCAATTTAGATGCTAGCATAAGTAATATTATAGAATTATTATGTAGTATTATTATGGGCGCTGCCGTGGCTGATTATGTAGACCGCTCGCCTCTCACCAAGGCGGCTCGAGTTTGATATCAGACGACCGTACGTGGAATTTTTGCTGGACAAAATGGGTCTGGGTGGGTTTCTATTGGTTCTCTTGTTTCCCTCTATTCATTTCACCAGGCGCTCCATCATCACCTTTCTTTCTATCCAATTAGCTTGTCTCTGCTTACTATGTACTAGATGTCAGACTGATCCTGGCTATTGTTATTATTATTATTATTATTATTATTATTATTATTATTATTATTATTATTATTATTATTATTATTATTATTATTATTATTATTATTATTATTATTATTATTATTATTATTATTATTATTATTATTATTATTATTATTATTATTATTATTATTATTATTATTATTATTATTATTATTATTATTATTGTTATTATTGTTATTATTGTTATTATTATTATTATTGTTATTATTGTTATTATTGTTATTATTGTTATTATTATTGTTATTATTGTTATTATTGTTATTATTGTTATTATTGTTATTATTGTTATTATTGTTATTATTGTTATTATTGTTATTATTGTTATTATTGTTATTATTGTTATTATTGTTATTATTGTTATTATTGTTATTATTGTTATTATTGTTATTATTGTTATTATTGTTATTATTGTTATTATTGTTATTATTGTTATTATTGTTATTATTATTATTATTATTATTATTATTATTATTATTATTGCATAGTAACATTGATAAAACCATGTAGTGAACATCTTCGCTAAATGAATTATAATCGTCAGCCTTGTTATCATATTTGTTATTAACTTAGCAATAACATTAACTAGGTAAATATAAAAGTCTCATTTGCAATGTTATCCTCCGCTCATCTTATGGGAAGAAGTAAGCAGCAATCAAATGTCTAGAGTGAAATTTGATACTTAGAGAGGGCGGAATCACATTTATGAGCACCAACTTAAATTCTCTCGTTCCTACATGGGTCACTTTCCCTACTTCCAAGTTACATTGACTCCTGTGCAGTGAAATGTTGCAAAGTTTCAAAAACATTACGGCGAAAACGCGAAATCAGATCCAATGAAATAAATTTTTGCCGATATTTTCTTTGCATACTGCACATAATACATGTGTCAAGTCAGGTTTGTAAACACAGTACAATTCTAACAGCCGTAATGTCGCTGTTTCTGAACAAAGCTGTGCAAATGTATTTGCATAGAGAGCCAGAATTGTTCGCTTTAAAAGCCCAGGCAAAGAGTTGCTCGACCTACGCAGTCAGTCTGCCTTTGTTATATTCACGCACAAGTGCTATACTAACCGAAGCAGACAAAAGACTTGCCGTTTTACACGCTCGCTTACCTAGTTAGTGTGCATATCGATTTCAGAACACTATGTTCCTTTAATGTGTTGCAATGAAGCATGCTGCAGATGACCTGCAACCATACAGTTATTTTTGTTCTTATTGTTACTATCTGCCCATACTTTTTTTTTCCGAGTTACACAGAAAGTAATGTGCGAGTATCATCTTCATACAGTATATGAGGGAAACATGAAATTGACCATAGCCATATGTAGCACTCGTCCTCATGCTCCCGTTTTATCTACATATTAATGCTGCTGAGCAAAATGACGAAACATAGCCGATTATTATACAGTAAAAGCTCTCTAAAACGGAACGCGATCGTTCGGGCATTTATTTTGCGTTTACACAGATTTCCGTCTTATATAGGGTTGTGGTTGAACACACAAATTACGGAATATTCGCACAGGTTTACAGTGAAGGAATAATATAAAATAAAGCAGGGGCGGCTTCTGAGGTAGTGCCGCTGTGCCATGGCAAAATCTGTACGAAAACGAAAGAAAGAGAAGTGTATAGGAATTGCACAAAAAAGATTGTTGCTGAATGTCTGCTCCCTCGTGTGAATAGGCGCGTTAAACGCATGCGCTCTGTCCTGATTGTTTTCCGTGGCTTGGTGCCGATTCCAGAACGGCACCGTCTACGCTCATAAGCGCCTGTGTTAAGGCCTTATACACGGCTTCTTATGGGAGAAGGTAGTGCCGAGATTTCTCTGGCGCATAACTTACGCTTTATCCGCTAGAGTGCAATAAAGCACGGGACTTAAGATAACTGTCTCTCTGTCGCGAAATCGTACACGAACGCTTCGTATCACATTTTCCATGAATTGTATTATCAAACTTTTACTGTAATCGTTACACCTGTGCGTAACAAGAGTATGGATGTAATAAATATCTATTTCCGTTTCCCTGTACGTTCTGTTTAGTACAGTATATTATGAAATAGGATGGATTATTGATAAGATTACCTAAATCGTTCTAAATTGGAACATATTTATATTTTAACACCCCTTATTTTTATTTATTTATTTATTATTCATTAATTAATTTATTATTTATTCATTATTTATTATTTATTTATTCATTCATTTATTTATGGCACCGCCAATACAATACCTCACCGGCTGCCCCTGAAATAACCTACTATATTTTCAACTTACATACAATAATTGTCGCCTAGTTTCTGTCTTGATTTCAATTTTCATTTTCCAATCTGCAACTGTATGCATATCAAAATTTGCTTCACCACACACAGCGTTCAAAACAATGTTATGGCAATGTTTGAAACTCTCGAACCATGCACTAGAAGCTCTGATTGTCTTTGATTAATTTTCTTGCTGTCTCTAAAGTTTGAGTCTGAAGCCATGGTCCAGAAATGGGAATTCCTTTAACGCACGCACTAACAAGCCACACAAACACAGGACGATTTAACTCGTCATATTCTGTAGATTTTGTGACGCATTTCACATGCCCTGCTGTTCTCTTTAGCCTTTCGACTTTGTTATTTTTCCAAAATCTCATAAATCTGAGTTTTCCCCACTTTAAACAACACAGTTTATTCTTTATCTGGACGTCTGTTGTTTTCGTGTTCTTCAGTAACCTTAACTTTTTCGTCCAATGATAATGTCTTATGTTCAGAACTCATTTTACAGAATTTGTGTACTCACAGACTATGCTTTTAAAATCACCAAAGTTCACAACGAAACTGAGAATGAACACGTGCAAAAACAGTTGTATCATTATCTTGTGTTTTGGAAGAGTTGAGAGAGCTAATGGTTTGTTTTCCCTTTTCCTCGAAGGTTTACGGATTATGACCAGAGTTAGGAAGTTCGTGCCGATTTCCGTAAGCAGTGTAAGAGCGGCCAGGCATGGCTAATAGCTATACAGCACAGTGCTACTAGCAAGGGCAAGGTTCATCGTGGAGTGCAACTCATTACTGCAAAACAGTTGTAACTGCTTGACACAGAGCACGTTGGTAGGAAGGGAGATATTCGAATAATATCTTTGTTGTGCTTCAAAGATAAACAACTAAATTTCCTGTACAACCATTGTATGTTTTCTAGAAATGTACTTATTCATGTCCTTATTTACTTCATTATTTACATTTACATTTCAGTGGGATACTTCAGCAAACATGGAAAAAAGAGAAGCCAGAGTGAGAAACTAAATTAGCTGAAATCATTAACGAATTTGCAACAGATTAACAATCAACTAAATCTCGTTTTACGGGACATAGAATGAGTTTTTCATCTAAAAGGCTTCAGAGGTACATTATTATTTTTAGTAATACGGACGCAAATGAGTAAATATGTAGTAAAATTCCTGTTTTGGCATTTTGTCTTGTAAGAGTCTTCAGATATTTAAGAAATTCATTTTATTATTTGGATATTATTTTACATTCGATCAGGAAATGTTACAATTCGCGTTACAATTGCTTGGGTGATGGTACAATGTGCCTATTTAAAAACTGAGATCAGTCAGAGACAAACCCGTATGTACTATATAATAATTTATATGTTGTACATAATGGTCTAAATAGATGCGCATTTACGAATGTCTCATAAGTCATTTTGCTCTCTGGGCAACCGGTTTCAATGCCTCTCCGATGTGCGTTACTTATCTATGATTTGTTTGGATGCCGGGAGAGGGTCGGTCGCAACCTGCATAGGGAACGGCGAGCGGTACGAACTTCCTAGCCCTGATTATGACTTAATGTTTTTCATGGGACTTCGGTGCAAACACACTCGCCATCAACATTATTGCACTTTTTAAAATATGTGCGTTGTAACCCTTTCTCATAAAGTAATCATAATGCCATTTAGACGGTCTAAATATAGCAAATCAACATTAAAAGCTACGCTCACGACTGCCATCTTAGCAATTTTACAACTGTTAACGATTTAACAACAGAAATATGGCTTGTTAGTTTAACAAGAGATTTAACACGAGTGTTAAACCAACATTTGTTGGTGAAATGCAATTTTTGTTATAACTGTTGCTAAATATACTAATAGCCGAGTTAAGTCTTAACATCTGTTGGTGAAAGCAAATTGTTTGGTGGTTGATGCCATGCCTCAAAGCGGGTTGTTGAGTTTCGGTATTTTAAGAAGAATTTTAAGTTGGAGGCGTGGATCGTTACGACGCAGATATTAAAGAGGCATGGAAAATTGGCTTGTATTTTACTTCCACCTGTCTTATAGTTATTGTATGTTATTACCTATTGGTAGCAAATTTATCTCGAAAGATATGAATTGCTTTCGAAACGAATTCATATTCTGGATTTCTTAATTTCCTACGTGTGAATATAATCGAGAAGATCTAGAAAACACACAGTCGTGCAAACGTGTTTCATTTTGTTGATCTTACACTTTATTAATACGCAGTAGTTGCAGAATGTCTACACAGCAGACAAATGACTGCAATTGAAACGCGTTACAAAATGCAAGAACATTCATGATTTCGAGAGGAGCAATAAGCATGAAGAGGCGATTTTCATGTTACTATCTTCATTTTAAGGCACGTTCCTGATTTCGGAATCCATATTAATTACACTTTGTCCATTTTGTATATCCTGTAGGCAATTGTATGAACCCCAGTACGTACGAACTTGCACTTTAATTTATAAAAGTTTTTAAAAAAGTTGTCAGCCCTCTTAAATTTTGTTTCAATTTTTCACAAAATTGATGACATGGAGTAATTTCCAAAATTTGTAATTTTAGGCTGTTTTATATTTATATTTACATAAGAAATTGAAAGTTTTACCCCCACATTTCAAATTTAGTGAAAATCAATGCAAAATTATATAACAAGTCTTTTAAGATTTTTGGCGAACTACAGCACATACAAGATGGAAATTTATATAGTATAATTTTGAAATGTTTGTATCAATACAATTCAAACCTAGCTGAGATTGATATTAATTTAGGGATAGGTTTGGGATAGCTGCCTAAAAGTTTGCAATTTTTGGGATTCCACCTCAAAATACAAGTTATTAATTTTACTAATGTTATATTGTTTATTGTTTAGTATGTTCCTCTAAGAGTCCTTAAACATTAAACGCTATTCATACATTAAAATATTGTTGCATTTTTCATGCATTACCTTTTTTTAACTTGTATGACTTAAATGCTGTATCATGTTTTGTAAATACAAAGGCGTAATTTCCTTGTTGATCCCCCCCCCCCCTGACATATTTCATCTCCCGCATAAGCGCAATAAAATGTGCACTGCCAGCGAAATAAAATATGCTTAAAACTGTTTGAGGTTCCGCTTTTACGATATTACATGGCAAATTGTGGAGATGTACCGGAAGAAATGTGAACCAAAAGAGATGTTTATGCAAGCCTATCGCACATACATAGCGAGAGAGTATGTGTACACACTGTTTAATGCAACCACAAGTGTCATACATCGGCAGGTGCGAGAAATGATATATGACGTGATTGAATATTGTGACAACCAGAAACAAGAGGGAATCAAAATCCCATTGTGTCAGGCGACAAAACGGTTGGCTGCAATGGGAATTTACATTTGTGGATATAATAATTAATTGTGTAACCTTTCATATCAGACACACAGCTCCCAAGTGCTCTATTTGTTTCGCTCTTCTGTAAACAAGATAACCGACAAATACAGCGCTGTGCTACTGAAGGCCAATACGCATGAGCGCTCTTCACAGCTTGTCGTTGGTCTGTATACAAGCGTTCTTACTGCATACGCCTAGTATTTTTGTTCTAGTATTTTCTTCTCTATCTTCCTCGCTACATACAGAATAACATTTCTTCTGTATTTCTGCTAAATATTCCAAATGTGTTGGAATTTTCTCGCATTTTCTCGCACGAAAAAAAAAGCAAACGTTTTCAGACCTTAATAGCTCAAAAATAGATCTTATAAATTAATATAATGGATTTTTTTAGAAGATAATCGACATCTATAGAGTGTTTTTCTGTTGTAGATGGAGTGATGGCGGCCACGGATGGGCAGATCGTGGTGGCCGCGGCGCGGTGGGCCGATGAGGGTCACTACCTGCGCGAGTTTGTGTCCAAGCAGCGCCTGCCCGCCGTCGTGAAGATCATCAAGGGTCAGTATGGCGGTCTTGGGGTTCCTACACTGCCCTCGCCTGGACTCCAGTCAACGGCGCTGCTCATTTCCGCAGGAAAACGTCACAAGATCGCGGCCCAGGCTGTTAAGTTGAAGGAAGGAAGACGTGTGGCTGCGGTCGGGCCTCGGTTGGCGATACCTGACTCGTACCCCGGCTACTTCGAGCTACTAAGCGAGGAAGGTCGAGCAGTCAGGTGAGTATGAGGCTGGTGTGTTTATCTACCATCTTTTTCGGTTGTCTGTAATAGTGTGATAATTATCTAAACAGTTTGTGTAATATTTCAGAATGATAAACTTTGTAGGACTCCGTGAAAAAAAGGCATCGACTGCTTTTCTATCGTTGCTTGATCAGAGGTCTTTTACTGTAGGTCCCGCAATGGTTCTTGAATACTAAAATATTTCATTGAAAGCTTTGATGTGAGTACGTTACCTATTTACCCTGACCTTCAGTGCCAGTGATATCTCATTGAGATGATTTTACCCTCCCTAGTATCACTGGATGGTTTGTTTCATGCGTCGTTTATGAGGGAAGTCGTACAGTCTCTAGCAAATTAAATACAATAGTTCCAGAAATGCTTTTTTATTTACACTTAGTAACTTAGGACGGAGTTAAACAAATTTTCCTTTAATCATATTTCAGTTCTTCAAACCTGACATTTCTTTTTCTTTTGTGGAATCATTTCACTCATCCTTGTCCATTGTCTTCAGTTATAATTCTTTCAATTCTTTCTTACATCAGTGCATTTTTTGCAGTACTCCTGTTGTATTTCATTCACATGACAGCATACCTTTCTCCATTCCATTTGCCAGTTTACTCAAATCATTGGTGGCACATTTCAACGTCTTTTGTTTTAAAGATTACATTTCTATTAGCAACTCAGTGTTTGACATCTGCCCATTTTAATTCTATAGGATTCACATCTGGATGGTACGGAAGAATCCTTAGGGTTGCATGGTTATCAAAAGGTTCTTCTTAGTCGGTTTGTTGGCTGGAATTAAATCACACAATTTTGTTTTGGTGCTATATTCGTCAAAGTTGATAATGCGATTTGTAACCAACAATGTATATCTCTTCTTAAAGAACTTGAAGTTTTCCTATTATGGTAAGAAGCTTTATCTGATCCTAGCACTGAGTTGGGGGTAAATTTGGATTTTTCATTGTGCTTAACTATTTAATACAATTTTCAGTATTCATTTCTGTATGAAAGTCTCGTAATTTATAACTCTTTCTTGCTTTTTCTTAATCACTCTGAAATGATGAGGAGAGTAGCGATCTTTATGCATTTCCTTTTCTTTAAGGCATTCACCTCACAAGTTTGGCTATGAAGAGTTTTTCCTTTTAACTTTTGAATTATTATCATTATCACTACACTAATATATACGTATGACACAGACACAATACTTTATAGTCTACTGTACTCGGGGGGGGGGGGGGGCAGACGATTCACACGGCATATTGCATCGTAACAAGAGCGGTAAGTTCTACTCAATACAGGAGTAGGCAGGAGACAGCAGAGAAAGAGGGTTAGACCTGGGCTCGCTGACTGCTCTATGGGTGAAGGTTATCGTTAAAGAACTATTGCGCGACTTATATATTATGTTAATTTAAGTTATAGACGTCAATTTCAATGAAATTCTGATATGAGAAATTAGCATCAGTGGAGATAGAAAGGTGAAAGTAATAAAAACTTTCTTGACATTAAGCTTTGTTTTATGAGGGTGCACTGATCATCCGGTATTTTCTTTCATATGTATCCAAGCTCTCGGTCACTCTTTCCTCGTTTACGCTGACGTGCATAAAAGTAGTTCATTTCCCTAAATATCAAAATTGAGGTTCCCTCTCTACTTTTCCACCTTCGATAACAACGTTGATTACATCCAGCCGGTATGAGTATTCCCTGTGTAACTGGCTTTAAAAATAGCTCGAGGATACAAAAGCGAACCAGTGAACGACATGATAATCAATTTGAAATGAAGGGTTGTTTAGATACCACCTCTATGATTAGTACACACACACACACACACACACACACACACACACACACACACACACACACACACACACACACAAGCAGCTCTTAAGTAATTCTAATAAAATTCGATCTTCTAGAACAAAGGGTTGTGAGTTATTAGCATGTGTGGTTGAACTGGACGACAGCTACATTTATGTGAAAGCATTCATTAGCGAAGATTAAAGCAATTACCGCTATGAACGCAACAAGAAAGTTGATACAGTAAAACCCTGTTAATCCGGGCCAATTGGGGTTTAATGTCGGATTATCAAAAGTCCGGATTAAACCAAGAGTGGGCGCCTTTTGCATGTGGCAACATTGCTAATGATTCTACCACTCGGTTACGCTTGTTATTCGTTCGTTGTTCTTTTGAACGTGTGTTGATACAGTCACATCCTATTTTGCAAGTGTGAAGGATTGGTTATAGTCGTGTTTGTTCAGCATCGTCGAGCTGGGATATAAGTTCCCCGCGCGCCTGTCCACGTAAGTAATCTCACTTTACTGACTTGCTGTCATAATTACGAACATGTGAGTGTGTGCGTGCGATAATATTACCATAGTAGCTGTTATACTGTAGCAATAAAAACGCTTTCTCACGTAGGGAAATAACTACAGAGGAAATGTTTAAGATATTCAACGAACTGCTAGAAGACTACCTGATACAGTGGCGAATCAAGCGTAGTAGTAATTGAATAAAGTGACCACAACACTGATTCTGAACAGAGTTATGTAGAGGAATCCCTGTCTCTTAGTTCTGAAAACTGTTTTTCTAGGGAAGATAGCTATTGCAAAAAGAGAAGAGTGGAATTTTCGAAGGTTGGTAAAATAAAGAGGAGGAACATAGTATTTTCTGGGTCGAAAAAATTCCTAGAGATGAACTCTCACCTTTTCATGCCATTGTCAATTTTTACATAAATATCTTAAAAATGTGACCTATGCAGCTACTTTCCATCAGACACCATTACCGAGTTCTTTTATATCTGCTTGCATGCTTTTATGTCAGTAAACTATTTATTCATGCATTCCATTTGTACGACAATGTAACGATTTTGTTCAGATTGCATTGAAATGCAGTGTGCGTGGAAACGGTTGGCAATATTGGTTGCAAAATTTAACTACATTTTAATAAGGTAAATAGGCCTGAAATATAAGAATCTTTATATTTTAAAGTGTTCAAGATAATTAAAATGTTGAGAAATGAATGTGAAATATAGAGTACCCCGCGCGCCCGCTCTGGTTTGTTAGTGCGCCCGCTCTTGGGTTAAGTAAAATAAACACTACAGAGAAAAATTGTGAATGAAATTAAAGTATGTACTGCATAATTTTATTAGAACGTAAGATACAATAGGCCCACCTGATTTTAATTAACTACACATTCTTAATTTGTTTGGTTTGAAGAAACTACCAATTCTCTTTTGTGGTTTATTACATATCACTTTTATAATGAGATCACGAAGACTGCTTACATGATGGTAGTGTGCAAAAATCTGTTTATTGTAAGTTTTCTCGACAAAGTCTATTACACAATTCAGGTGCTGTTTAACTCACTTAATTTAACTTTCGACTTTCCGAAATCCTCATTGTCACCCTCAGATTCGCTACCAGTGTATTTTGCATTACTTACACTTTCCACAATTTCTTCGTCAGTCATGATGTGATAGCCTGGATCATCTTCATCTCCGTCGAGCCAGTCTTCGATCTCGCCCACTGTGACAGCTTCCTCGCCATCCCCAACCAATGGCTGGCGAAAGTCATTAAATTAATTTGCATTTATGTCTAATTCAACATGTCATCATACAAAAGTTTCTTCCACGCATTAGTCAATGTAGAGTTTGAAATGCTGTTTACTGCACTAGTAAAATTTAAAATCATGAATCTGAAATCATACGATTTTATATTCTGGAGTGTTTTTTCCGCCCGCCCGTTTATCTTTAATATCCAGAGATTCCTCAACTTCAAAAACTTCAGACAGGAATTTCTCTCTGTACAATCCCTTTACACTTAGATAACTCCTTGGTTCATTGGCTCGATCAGGGAAGGTCTGTTAGGTGGCAAGAGCATACATTTTTGATCTTACCATCGGCACTACACAGTGTCTTTTAATCTGGATGTGCAGGTGCATTATCAAATAGGTTTATGGCTTTCACACCATTTTGCTTTTTATTTTCTTGGTGCCTTCTAAATTGCAGGTACAGCATGGTTGTGAAACCAATCATAGGTGATGTCTATCGTAAACTAAGCAACTTTTTTTTCCACTTTTGAAACCTTTCGATAATTTTCATTTTCTCATGTACCTATTGTAATCGATTTATGCTTATATTTCCCCGATGATATTACAGTTTTACTAAACGATATTATGCACTTGATTTGTTTCATTATCTTAATGACTGAGAAAGGGCAAGTGCCAAACTAACCCTTCTGACAAGTTAGAAGCCCTATCGCAGGTACAGCAAGGGTGTGGGAAGGACGGCCGCCTAGTGTACCATTGTCACTAATGTATTCCTGGTATTCCTAAGAAATTTCTATTGCACAGAATTGTACAATTTCCTTAAGTTTGTCTTTGTGCATTGCTATAATTTAAGTGAACAATTCGCAGATATTTTTAGGAATGCTTGTCCGAATTAAGGGAAATCTGGTTTAAAGGAGTTCGAAATAACGAGATTTTACTGTGTTAAGAAAATATCCGGCTTAAAATATGAAGTATCCGTTCGGAAGTTGGTGGAGGTTATCCTGCCAATCTAATTACTAGAATTGCACTAAAAAGCAGAGATGATGAGCTGGCATAGGATGGAGCTGTATTTGTCTTGTCAGCACAAGTACCAGCATGGGCTACATTTCATACATATTAATACACTAGGCCTAAATTGTATGGCCGAACTCTTGGCCATCTTACTTGACTGGTCACCCATGAAGCACCCCACTTCATTGTTGAAACCCTGTGAGGTTTCATGGTTTTCAGAAATATACTTATTTCATCAAACGAGACTTCCGTGTGTTACAGAGTCCTAATACGTTGCCCCAATTCTGTAGTACCAACCATCCAACTCTGTTAAATACAGACTTGTAATAGATATCGAGGAAGTTGAAATGAAACTGGACTCATGAAATATGTCAAGTGGAAGATTTATTTTGATAATGTAGAACGATTGTCTTTATACTACATGGTTAGTAGCCACTTATTATAAACCAAAACAAATTTTCAATTCACAAAAGTATAGATTAATATGCGCTAATGCAAAGTGGCATGTGAATTATAATGTGGTAATCAATACTCAAAACATTACAACGAGCGCCAAGAAATCAATTCATGAACTAAGATAGGCGGAGCACTATTGTTGTGATTTCTCAACAAAACCTAAAGGCTGGGAATTTGGTCCTTTTGTGTACAAATTGAACTTATTCACTGTTGCCTTAGCGTTTGTTTTGGTAGCAGAGTCATCGACATTTTTAACATTGTCGCCTTGATCGTTGTCTTCCGGATCAGAAGAGCGATTCTGTCCATTTTACGTGGAATACGTGTTAGTGCTTTTTGTATATCTTTATTGGTTTTCCCAGCTTTCGATGTCAATCTCTCTCCCTTTTTTTATTTGATTTTTAGCCGTGATATTTGCAAGTGGATAACAAATTATAAATCTAATTAGCATCGCTTAAAATCAATATTTAATATTGCTTAACAGAAAAAGAACAGGTTAGTACACGTTATTTAATATTGTTTACGAGAAAATGTCCCTCCTTCATGTGCATCCAAGGAAACACCCAAAAGTTGCTTGGAACTGTGATAACTATGGTTTGAAGAGGGTAAACAGAACTTCACAATTTAATAGAAGCTGTGAGTGCCTTTAAGATCATTTGTCTGAAGGACCATGCAGCATATTGGTGGTGATTATCGACAATTGAAGCCAACATTATTAACATTTCTGATATTTTCTGTTCTCATCTTTTCTAGTTTCCCTGGTTTATTTAACAATCTGCACTTACCTCGTCATTCTTCTTAGTCATCGATAGCTTCATATGACAGCTAAGCTTCTGCAAAAGTATACTCTTTTTCCTGGTAGAGGTGCGTATTTATGCAGTAAGCGTTTTTGGATTGCAATGTGATTAAGATGTCCAGGGTTATCATTAATATAGCAACAAATATAAACAGAATTTCGTCAACGGTATTAATAAACCCGTTATAGTACCGTCAACTCCACATCGTGGGGGTTATTATACTCACTTATTCAGCCTAACATTCTGTTTTATAATGCGGCGGCATCATTCACTGACTGGAGTAGAGTTCGTTGCTACTCCGCTTCCATCCAGCAGGAATCGATTTATATTTAACTTTAACCAATCAGAGGTATCAGAATATCTTCCCTAGATGGAATGAACCATGTATAACAGCTGCTTCAGCAATATTAGAATGAACACCTTCGTGACGATGTCAGTCTAATTATAAAATGGACTATACATCAAGCGGCATTATAGGAGTTGAAACTGTAGTAGTCGTAGTGAGTTACGCAGATTTTCCAACTATATGTTGACATGTTGGTTGAGCGTATGCAGGTGCATTTGTTTTTCATGACACACAGTACCTTCGTTTTACATCAAGGCCACGGGTAGGTGTACATGCGGGCTCCGCGCACTGCAGTGCCGGCGAACTATGCATTGGAGCTAGAGGATATGTGACGTTGTATTCCAACGTATACTGCCTATCTGTCTACCTGCCCGCCATCTCTGTAGGTGAATATGAAGAACTAACTCAAAAAACGAAAATTGCTTAAATGCCAAACCATCAATTTTCAAGGATGCGACACGAAGATTTAACGAAAAATTCCTTTCACTCAAAGTACTCTTTACATGGAAAACTTTTGGAATATTTTTATTTTTCCTGCAACCGATTATGTTGTGAGCTGTAAAATGTGATGATGAAAGATGTTGATTAGTTTCTCACCTTTGGTGACGATCTGGTAGAAATCTTGTAGATGCCTTTGAGCTCTGGAGCAGCGAGTCTTACCTCTGGTCGCAGTCTCGGAGTAAATGTATTTAATATTGCAATTGTTGGAAAATAAACAATTTTTCTCTTTTAAATATTGTGGGATTTATTCCACAAAACAATTAGTAAATTCTGCTACAATTTTAAATAACATAGATGCTGACCTATCGCAAACAATTGTTGCATCGATGAGTGCAACACAAATGCATTCACAACTAAGCGTTTTCTGCACGATCGCAGTACGACACAATTACACGTCTTACTATGACGACGGTCGTTTGAAAAGTGACACCAAGCTATCTGATTATTCTGGGTTCTTTGCATACGATGTTTCTAGAGAAACTAAATTACTTCTCTTTTATTGGTCCACGTCGCCATATTACGTAATTGCATTATTGCAATTACCAATAGCAACAATAGTATGTAACATTTAACTTGCGTTGTATCATTCCGTGGCCTACCCAATTTCACATTTCCTATTTTCTACAAATTACTTGTTCCAGAACAATTCAAAATAAATTCTTAAAATTTATAAACAAATGAAATAACCGTCACATCCCCTAAGTAGCTCTCTGTTGATTAAATTACCCTATGTTTAATATATTTTTGTTACAAAATGCAGGCCTTGAATTATCTGGGTATAGCTTGTGAAGTCCTCTTCATTCTGAATGGCCCTTTATATAATTGACAAACCGTAATTACACAAGAAATGTACATCTCGTCAAAGCGCACAATTTACATTAAAAAACTTCTCTTGTGAAGTTAACCTTTTCCGTGTTATTCCTGGTTATTGGCTTCAATTATGCGTAACTTGCATTTTTCTCAAATGAGAAATCTTTATTCGATTCTTTCCTTGTCGGTTATGCACAAAAAAGAAAAAAAAAAGAGAAAACGAAATTTCAAAAGCTTCTCATAGCAATTTCTCTTAAATGGTTTGATTATAGCTTAAGCATATTGTGTTTCTCTATTCCATTCTACCTACGAGAAAATATGTAATTTCTGTAGCGGTAATCTGATTAACATGAAATATGTTCAAGAAATTACTGTAAAAATAGTTTCTACAGCGGAGAGTAGGAAAGGTCGTAAGAGAGCAGCACATTAGACCTTGAGTAAAATGTGTGCGCACGAGAGATGGGGGAGAGTATCGCAACTCCAAAATATTTGGTGTTTTAAATGCCACATGTGGTATTTAAGCTCACCTTTTTCAAGGATACGACATTAAGATTATCAAGCAAATCCCCACATTGCAAATCTTTAGAACATAAACATTTCGAAAATTTTGATTTTCTCAAAAACTGTAAAGATTTTAAATAAAATACCATATTACCGTATGTTTAAGACATTTTCATTACAAATTGGCGTATATTATTAATTTTATGGGAATAGCGTCTGGAAGTCCTCTTCATGCTTAATGACATTTGTTTAAATGGTAAACTGTAAGAGATGTACTGAATATTACTGTACAAATAAGTAAGTCTTGTTAAATTACACAATTTATGGCAAATACATTTTTTTGTGAAGTTAATTCCCGAGAGATATTCTTTGTTATTGGTTCTAAAACAATTTTTTTTTTCTCTTCGTCATGCTAAGATAAATTTCAAAGCTATCACATGCATACCAGCTCTTAAAATATCTGACTATCGCTTAGCCTACCGCTTTCCCTTTTCCCATTGTACCTACAAGGAAATATCTAACAAAAGCATTAATCCGTGTATTCATATATAATATGAACGAGAGAATTTATTAAATCACTTTGTTTCAGGTGCATCGAGAGCGTTGCAGAGCTTGCGCGACGTCGATTAGAAGGAGGATGCCTGGTCCGAGATCCTGTCCGTGCTCTTGTAGCGCGAGTGGACGAGGATGGTGGTGTGACAGCGGATGGTGCCAGGACCGTAGCAGCCGGAGAAACCTTGGTGCCTGCAGGAGAGGTTACTCTGGGCAAAGGAGGACGCTATTTACGGTGCACAGATTCCCGAGGAGACACTGTCCTGCTGGGTATGGAACTGCGAGGACGCTTCTCAGCGTTAGCTCGCGAGGATAACATATCAGGGGTGCATACGGCTCGAAACCTGCTGTCCAAACGTATGCCGCTCACAGTCCGATTGGTGCATGGCACTCCACCAAGGGGTCTCAAGAGCTCCTCTCATTTTGTACCCGAGCTGCGTCTGCTATCTGCCTTTGAAGAGGAGCACGTGTTCGCTCTACCATTACAGCAACACAAAGAAGCCCCTACCCTGGTGGCTCTACCTCTTGCGGCACCACTGAAGCTTCAGAGGGCACGAAATGATGAGCAGCTTCGGGCTCTCAAGGAATTCCAGCGCTTGGTTGAGCGCAGTACTAGGCTGTTAGGAGATGTTGCCGATAGGATACACGTCCTTGACGGCAAACTCGGCGATTCCAAATCTCTACTGCAACCGAGATCATCGGGGAGTACCACAACGGGATACTTTTTGCGACGAAGTGCTAGTTCTGATTCTGCGAATCACCACCATCACCACCATCATCACCATGATCATCACCATCATAGTCACAGTCACCATGGCTACAGCCGAGATGCCGAAAACCGCGTGCCCAATAGTCACGTTGACGACTACGACGAAATCGACCAAATTTACGACTATGTCCGAGGTTTCGCACCGCTTCCTAAGAGCATTCGATCACCATTTTCCGGAGATTCGCCGGAAAACTCCACCCCGGCTTCCCCACCGCAGAGCCCAGGAGCGGCGCCACCGTCTCCACCTGCAGAGGTTGACAAGAAACCGGAACCACCTCCAATCGAAACCATTCCGGGTAAGAAACTACAGCAGAAGCGGACCCGCCGCCCTCCCAAGGAGCCCAAAGACAAACCGCCGCCTCCACCCGCACTTGCCAAGCTGTACGTGAAGAACGGTGCCGCGGGTACCACGGCGAACTCACGGGGACTCGTACTACGCCAGAAGAGCGCAGGGGGTTCACCGCCTCAGCAACAGCAGAGCGTCAGGTACAAGTCGCTGAGCAACCTGCAGCAAGCAATGGAGCTGGACGACAAGGGCGGTACCTTAGACTCAAGTCACTCCGGAGGCAGGACATCGGGGGACTCGGGTGCGGGGGCCGAGAAAAGATCGCGACGTCTCAGCCGGCCCCGGTCCCTCACAAATCTCGTCTGGGAACTCAGAGGAAGTAACGAGAACAGCAGCAGCAACAACAATCGCAAGCACAAAATGACTGTCAGTGGCAGTGTGGCTCAGAGGCGCATCGGCACTCTGTATCTGTGAAGATATCACCAGGTAAGACACCGTATTTATTTTTGTACTTTAAGCATTTAACTTTCCTTTAGGTAGCCAATGAAAAGCATGAAATAGTGCCCAGAGTCCACTAATCAGGTTACTTGACAAGGCAATTGAAAAAAATATCGTATCTAGGCAAGCCAGCTTAATCGAGGTTTAAACTCAGGCTCTTTCGTTTAAAGGTTACCCGCAGAAAATGAAATGAAATTAAATCTGTATCTACACCGAGGTATATATTCACGTGTATCTATTTATAACATTTCATAAAACATATACAACCAATATACATCTATTTTTTTCAAATACTGCTACAACAATTAAAAGTTGAGGAAGATTGGTTAGTAAGAATACATTAAGAGTAAAATTAAAGAACAATAAAAAATCAATTTCTACCTTAAAAGCACTGACATCCCCACACCACAGAAGTGAGTAAGACAAGCTCAGAATGTATCTGGACCTCCTCTAACCCACCTAGTTACGCTGAATGACGTCGTTGCTACCTTGGCTTTCTGTGAATCCAGAGCGGAACATAAAAGCTCAGAATCGAGTCAGAGATACAAATCAAAATATGTACTAAAGCCAAGTAGCTAAGTGCACTCTTAAAAATAATAAAAGCAAATATACTTCTGCCGTAAATTAACCGTGCGCAAGCTTAAGCTTTGGTTATATTTTCAATATTAAGATATCCATTATTTGATTCTTTGTTCTTTTGCTTCACCTTTACTCTTAAAAAAAAACACGTAAAAACACGAATTACTATTGAGATATTGTAATGATATAGTCAATATGTAATAATTGACAAATGCAATTACATTAACTATAGCACAAAATATTTCTCAAGGCCAATGGCACAGCAAACTCCAAGGCCTTAACCAATTTAATTATCTTAGAGAATTGTTACATCAGTCCTGGTAACGCCAATGTTTAATATTTCGTTTTAGAATATGACGGACGTTCTCCATTTTAAAAATGCCCCCAATTTTACAAGTAATCTTACGAGGCGATTAACCGTAATGAGTAATTTATTTTAAATTTTGGGTTACAGTGACATTGCATAATTTGTATTTGGAAAATATGTTATCCTTAGGTTTGTGTAAATTCCGTCTCCAATCTGATTTGGGCTTTTGTTTTTTTTTGTTTTTTTTTTGTTTTTTTTTTTCTTTGTTTGTTATTTACGTCCTCCAATGTTAAGTCATATCGGACAACGAATGAGGATGAAAGTTGTGAAATGATGCTCAAATGAGTCCGGGGTCCATGGAGCTTAGAGTAACCCGACATTCGTCTATCAGGATAAGGGAAAACTCCGGAAAAAACCTTATCCAGGTTACTCGCCCTAACCGAGATTCGAACTCGGGACCTCTTGAACGTGAGGCAGACATGCTACCACCACGCTACCGAGGCGGGCAATTTGGGCTTCAATTTGTATCTTCTGCACAACATGGTTTCTCACACCACTAAAAATGTAATATTGGATTATAGTTAATAGTTAATGCACACTACTATCTTCTTATAAAGAAAGAAGTTTTGTTGAATGTATACTATGTGCATATTTCCAAAAATTGTTAAATAAGGAATTTAGTTAAGTACAAATTCACGTTATCCGTTCTCAATCTCATTTCGTGGTATATGGATATCAGAATATATTTTTGACCCTTTATTGCAAATGTGGTGGATCTTTAATAACTTCCAGGCCACTGGGGTCAAAGAGGGCAGTTAAAAGCTTCAAAATTTTGTTTTAGGAGGGGCGGGAATGTCATGCTGCTCTATCAGTGAATTTTCTCTAACTTTATGGAACATCGGTATCAGAGAGTATTTTTGTATAATTTAACAAAGGTTAGAATTTTCAAAATATCCGCTACCCTTATTTTCAATTCCCTACACAGACCGTCTCTGCGATCAGTGTTCTTGGCTTTTCAACCCAGAGATAACGAATTGGATTCCCGACTAAGGCGGATAATCTTTCTTGAACCAGAATTATTTGCTATTCTCCCAGAGTCTGCATTATGAATGTGTTTAACAGCATAAAAGCTGATGCAATCAACTTTGATAAATCCTACAGTTCAGCGAGCAGTGACAACATCAGTTGGCTGAAGTTGTATAATCTGTCTCAAACTAAAGAACGAATCTGTTGTAAACAATGAGAAGCGAGAAAGAGAGACATTGACATACCTACGTTAATGGAACGTGTTTAGGCTACTGATTGGTGGAGGAAAGTTAATGAGTGTTTATAGAAGTGGTACCTGCCGAGATTCAAATAGAGCCTAAGAACACTCCGTTAAATGTCATTCTCTTTCTCTCCACCCATATGTTTACGACAGGATCGCTTTTGTTTGAGACAGATTATATTTCAGTCAGTAGAGCACCTGCTCGCTATGCAAGGGGTCCTGTATTCGATTCCCGGCGGAAAGCGGGACAGGAAATTTTTCAATGATCATGGTTATTCCCTATTCTCTCAAAATTTAGAAGTATGAATGAGAATGTGAATGTGTATGCGCTCTAATATTTACAAACCCAAAAGACCCAAAACACTATATATACAAGTTAATAGCATTATCTATAGGCAAGATATTCCAAAAGGTCCATGGTTTCTCAAGTCAAACCCACCGAAATGGTACAAAGAGGATTACAGAATAAAAAACGTTTCAATACATACCAAGACCAATGAAAATTACAGACTACATCACAATGGTCAAAGAAGTTGCCACAAGTACTATTTCAACCTCGAGTATAAAATCGTAACATTTAACTTATCAGAAGAAAATTTGTGAAATTATGCTAAGGGCGTAGAAAAAATAATAAGTATGAATTATCCAATCGTAGTATGTGTCCAAAATAGTCATAAAGCATATATACGTTGTATCTCATCACCAATGTCCAGGGCCCGCCTCGGTAGCGTGGTGGTAGCACCTCTGCCTCACGTTCAAGAGGTCCCGAGTTCGAATCTCGGTCAGGGTGAGTTACCTGGATAATGTTTTTTCCGGGGTTTTCCCTTATCCTTAAAGACGAATGTCGGGTAACTCTAAGCTCCATGGACCCTGGGCTCATTTGAGCATCATTTCACCCAATTCATTCACCGTCCGGTATGACTTAACGTTGGAGGACGTAAACAAAAAAAACAAAAAAAAGTACAGGTTTGTGCCATATGTTTGCTTCCAGGTTCTTCCTTTCTTTCTCACTGCATTTAGATAAAATGTAGGCTTGGATAATATGAACGAATGTTTCTTTATTGTATTTTAAGTCGAAAGATATTAAAACTTAATCGAATTGAATTTATTAAAACAAAATTCTTTATTTCAAGGAGAAAATAATACCATTTTAAAATAACAAAAAGCACGAAAGAATCCTTAAATCGTATACGTTACGGCTTGTAACTTCTTAGAAACATGTTATTATGGACTAAGATATATGTGGAAAGATTTACAGAAATAATTTTGTTAAATATGTAAATTTAGACATTTAGAACAATAAGAAAATGAAAGAATACTTTCAGAATCAGTAAAAATAATAAATTTTGCTAGTATTAGTCCTCCTTTAAAACCGGTCTACATTATTTTACTATTTTTAATATTTTTAGTCCGCACTATTTACACCAGCAAATGTAAGATAATATTTGCTCTAACATTCCTGCTCGTTTCTTGCAAATACTAATCCTACGCACTACTAGGATCCTTAAAATTATGCTGCTTGTTCTTAGGATAAGAAATAAGGAAATCCTAGAGCCGTTTGTTAAACCCGTATTATATAAACATTATTAAAGGTGCTGATAAACTTATGGAGTATATTGAGAGCTTAATTTTGAGTGACGTTAAGTAATTCTTGGACAGTTACTCTGTAAAATTGATATAATTGATTGGAGGATGTTAAGCAAACCGGTTATTTGATAATCAATCAGTTTAAATAAACATTCCATTATCGTTACAATAACCCCCGTTTCCACACACACACATACGCACGCGCGCGCACACGCACACGCGCACACGCACACGCGCACACGCACACACGCACACACGCACACATTATTACGAAGTGGACGTCTTAACACCAACTAGCTTAAGCTGTCAGAACACCAGGCATTTCTTTCAAAGCTATTAACGGGTGTAGCACAAATGAGACAACTCGGTTGTAATGTACTTACTTTTTGCAATTTCGATAGAGTTTAAACATGTTCATGCTGTTAAGAAGGCATTGAATTTCTTTCCCGCTATGTTCAATCTCATAAATTAGTGATCCATTTTCTCCGAAACAAACTATTGATCATACCAGACTAAAATTTTACATTTGCATAAATGCCTTCTATGTTCAGTGATCTACTTTTAAACAATAAGTTTGTTTAGTAAGTAAGATGGGACACTTTTCCTCAACTACGCCATCTTTTGATTATGATCTATGATCACTTTCTTTTTGTAATCACAGCTAATCCTAGATGTTGGTTTTTATTGTACTAAAATTCAATTAAGCTGTCATAAATGTTATGAGAAATCGCGCCATTTATACCAGCAAATGTTATTTACAGAATAAGTGCTCACAAAAGAAATGGAGAAAACAAACTTAAATGCATATATGTGCTAAGAAAGTAACCACATGACTTGAAAACGTAGAACTTGCCATTCTTAACAGTAATACCACTTTGTAGAGCAAAGTCTAACTCAAAAGACAGACTGGAGTTTACTTTCTACTCCAAAGTGAGAAGGAGTTGTAACTTTTTTGAAGTGGTGGAGAATTCATTGTTGAAAATGACAGCCTTTGTACCACTTTAAAACATATTTAGATATAAGCTTGCATTTACAATTTTAAAATACAAATTAAAGAAGAATGTGCAAATAATAAGTCTGCATAAAAACCAAAAGCGTTATTTTTGGCAATTTCAGCCATGTAGTGTCTCATTAGCAACACTATATTTTTGTGATTACAATGACTAGTTGGTTACCCGCCCTTTTATGACTTGGATTGATTTCTGTAATTCCTTGCCATATTTTTTGACATTATTGTACAATGATCAAGAAAATTTGTTGTGACGAAAATCCCTTTTATCCCTTTTAACTGTAATGCCGTACACTCCCATGCTATTCCAAATGATAGACATGCTCCTGTTATCAGTTGTCTTGCAAATTCTGAAAACGTTGTTATAGCATGAAAGTATCTTTTGGCGGTGAAAATATGATCACTATGACCGAAAAAAAAGGTTTTATATAACCGCATTCGATGCCAAATTAAACCTTTTGTCTTATAAGGCTATACAGCTTGCCCATAATATCCCTGATATCAGTACATAAACTACCCGAGGCCACTCAGCTAAGCACTGTTTAGATATAGCATTTGGTCTATAATAATAGAGGAAAAAATGCTCAGAAATACCAGTGGACTAATTTCTTGCCTTATTTTTGATACTACCTTCTCATTTTAAAATCATCATGACCACCACCATCATCATCATCATCATCACCACCACCACCATCATCATCATCATCATGACCATCATCATGACCACCATCATCATCACCACCACCATCATCACCACCATCATCATCATGACCACCATCATCATGACCACCATCATCATGACCACCATCATCATGACCATCATCATCATGACCACCATCATCATCATGACCACCATCATCATCATGACCACCATCATCATCATGACCACCATCATCATCATGACCATCATCATCATCACCACCATCATCATCACCATCATCATGACCACCACCATCATCATCATCACCATCATCATGACCACCACCATCATGACCACCACCATCATCACCACAACCATCATCACCACAACCACCACCATCATCATCATGACCACCACCATCATCACCACAACTTCCACCACCACCATCACCATCATCATCATCATCATCACTACCACCACCACCACCATCATCACCACAACTACCACCACCTCCATCACCATCATCATCATCACTACCACCACCACCATCATCATGACCACTACCACCATCATCATCATCATCACTACCACCACCACCATCATCACCACAACTACCACCATCATCATCATCACTACCACCACCACCATCATCATGACCACTACCACCATCATCATGACCACTACCACCATCATCACCACCACTACCACCACAATCGTCATCATCACCACCATTCATCATGACTACCACCACCACCACCACCACCACCATCATCATCATCATCATCATCATCATCATCATCATCATCATCATCATCATCATCATCATCATCATCATCATCATCATCATCATCATCATCATCATCATCATCATCATCATCATCATCATCATCATCATCATCATCATCATCATCATCATCATCATCATCATCATCATCATCATGACTACCACCACCACCATCATCATCATCATAGCTGGTAATATACTCAGTCAAACATTTTAAGAAAATGTAACAAAACCTTCTTAAATAATAATTTTGGCACAAGTATGTCCTCCATTTTATTGCATCTTCTGTTTTTCTCACTTGGTAAATGATAATCACTTTTACATAGGTAGTTATAGTTCGGAATATGCGCGCATCAGCGATCACACCACGCACAACTTCTTTCCTTATTATACTAGTCTAAAGTAAATAAATAAATAGATAGATAAATAAATAAATAAATAAATAAATAAATAAATAAATAAATAAATAAATAAATAAATAAATAAATAAATA
This sequence comes from Mantis religiosa, assembly GCA_030765055.1. Classification (NCBI taxonomy): domain Eukaryota; kingdom Metazoa; phylum Arthropoda; class Insecta; order Mantodea; family Mantidae; genus Mantis; species Mantis religiosa. The sequence continues at coordinate 341,137,675 of CM060950.1, read as the reverse complement.
AATAAATAAGTAGATAAATGGAAAGATAGTTGTAACATTTAATACCTATGTACAAAGAACAAACGTTAGAACAATTCAGGTTCGATAGCGATGTTGAACATTCTTCATGTTGTAATAGTGTATGAGTTCTTTTCAACCATTACTGTGCGATATTTTAAGGTTAACTTACAGGATTTTAGTAGAATAAATGTTTATTTATGTGTGACTTATAAGTCATTGAAACATTATTTAAACTAACGGAGAAATAAATTAATGAAGCTGCGAAAATCGAGGAATTAACTAGGATATTCCACAAAAAAGTCCATTGATGACTGAGTGGTTCATCAGCACCCCTAACTGTTGTTGCAAAATCAAAGGAAAACGCTGTAGGTAACTAGAGACGTCAGTACATTTCCGAGCACTACGTTGCACCCTATAACACGTTGATTATGTCTATAACCTTGTTAAAAAAAGGTAAGCAATTTAACTGGAATTTCCTTAAAGGTTTGAAAATACACTTGGCGTGGAGCTGTTGAACAACTTGGTTAGAAGATTTAGATTTCGAAACATGATTCTCACGTGTTCAAAATTGCTTCTTTGGCTTATCCCGATGTTTACTGCATACTACATAGGTTACAGATTACGCACTTAAACAAGGTCAGTGACAATCGGTCACAGCACAGGAAGTAAATTCACGATGTCGACAGGAGGGAAGAACGAAATATTTTAAGGTTAATTTGTGGACCGCAGGACAGAAGCTCGCTTACAAATGCTCCACGACGACCAGGTCAGAAAAACAGTTCGATTGTTGCCGTCCGTACGTTGCGCCTGGCATTCTTTAGGGGATTCACTGCAACTACATATCGCTGTAGCACTGGAGGATATGTGGTTAGCTTTGAAATGGCTAAAGAATGCCAGATTCAGCACCCAGTGCTCCAATAGTCGTTAGGAGTGAAATGGCTAAAGAATGCCAGATTCAACTTACAATGCTCCAATAGTCATTAGGAGTGAAACGTCTAAAGAATGTCAGATTCAGCACCCAGTGCTCCAATAGTCGTTAGGAGCGAAACGGCTAAAGAATGTCAGATTCAACTTCCACTGCTCCAATAGTCATTAGGAGTGAAATGGCTAAAGAATGCCAGATTCAACTACCAGTGCTCCAATAGTCGTTAGGAGTGAAATGGCTAAAGAATGTCAGATTCAACTTCCAGTGCTCCAATAGTCATTAGGAGTGAAATGGCCAAAGAATGCCAGATTCAACTTCCAGTGTTTCAATAGTCGTTAGGAGTGAAATGTCTAAAGAATGTCAGATTCAACTACCAGTGCTCCAATAGTCGTTAGGAGTGAAATGTCTAAAGAATGCCAGATTCAACTACCAGTGCTCCAATAGTCGTTAGGAGTGAAATGTCTAAAGAATGTCAGATTCAACTACCAGTGATCCAATAGTCGTTAGGAGTGAAATGTCTAAAGAATGCCAGATTCAACTACCAGTGCTCCAATAGTCGTTAGGAGTGAAATGTCTAAAGAATGTCAGATTCAACTTCCAGTGCTCCAATAGTCATTAGGAGTGAAATGGCTAAAGAATGCCAGATTCAACTACCAGTGCTCCAATAGTCGTTAGGAGTGAAATTCTAAAGAATGTCAGATTCAACTACCAGTGCTCCAATAGTCGTTAGGAGTGAAATGTCTAAAGAATGCCAGATTCAACTACCAGTGCTCCAATAGTCGTTAGGAGTGAAATGTCTAAAGAATGTCAGATTCAACTACCAGTGCTCCAATAGTCGTTAGGAGTGAAATGTCTAAAGAATGCCAGATTCAACTACCAGTGATCCAATAGTCGTTAGGAGTGAAATTCTAAAGAATGTCAGATTCAACTTCCAGTGCTCCAATAGTCGTTAGGAGTGAAATGTCTAAAGAATGTCAGATTCAACTACCAGTGCTCCAATAGTCGTTAGGAGTGAAATGGTTAAAGAATGTCAGATTCAACTTCCAGTGCTCCAATAGTCATTAGGAGTGAAATGGCTAAAGAATGCCAGATTCAACTACCAGTGATCCAATAGTCGTTAGGAGTGAAATTCTAAAGAATGTCAGATTCAACTTCCAGTGCTCCAATAGTCGTTAGGAGTGAAATGTCTAAAGAATGTCAGATTCAACTACCAGTGCTCCAATAGTCGTTAGGAGTGAAATGTCTAAAGAATGTCAGATTCAACTTCCAGTGCTCCAATAGTCATTAGGAGTGAAATGGCTAAAGAATGCCAGATTCAACTACCAGTGCTCCAATAGTCGTTAGGAGTGAAATTCTAAAGAATGTCAGATTCAACTACCAGTGCTCCAATAGTCGTTAGGAGTGAAATGTCTAAAGAATGCCAGATTCAACTACCAGTGCTCCAATAGTCGTTAGGAGTGAAATGTCTAAAGAATGTCAGATTCAACTACCAGTGCTCCAATAGTCGTTAGGAGTGAAATGTCTAAAGAATGCCAGATTCAACTACCAGTGCTCCAATAGTCGTTAGGAGTGAAATGTCTAAAGAATGTCAGATTCAACTACCAGTGCTCCAATAGTCGTTAGGAGTGAAATTCTAAAGAATGTCAGATTCAACTACCAGTGATCCAATAGTCGTTAGGAGTGAAATTCTAAAGAATGTCAGATTCAACTTCCAGTGCTCCAATAGTCGTTAGGAGTGAAATGTCTAAAGAATGCCAGATTCAACTACCAGTGATCCAATAGTCGTTAGGAGTGAAATGTCTAAAGAATGTCAGATTCAACTACCAGTGATCCAATAGTCGTTAGGAGTGAAATTCTAAAGAATGTCAGATTCAACTTCCAGTGCTCCAATAGTCGTTAGGAGTGAAATGTCTAAAGAATGCCAGATTCAACTACCAGTGCTCCAATAGTCGTTAGGAGTGAAATGTCTAAAGAATGCCAGATTCAACTACCAGTGCTCCAATAGTCGTTAGGAGTGAAATTCTAAAGAATGCCAGATTCAACTACCAGTGCTCCAATAGTCGTTAGGAGTGAAACGGCTAAAGAATGCCAGATTCAACTACCAGTGCTCCAATAGTCGTTAGGAGTGAAATGTCTAAAGAATGCCAGATTCAACTACCAGTGCTCCAATAGTCGTTAGGACTGAAATGGCTAAAGAATGCCAGATTCAACTACCAGTGCTCCAATAGTCGTTAGGAGTGAAATGTCTAAAGAATGCCAGATTCAACTACCAGTGCTCCAATAGTCGTTAGGAGTGAAATTCTAAAGAATGTCAGATTCAACTTCCAGTGCTCCAATAGTCGTTAGGAGTGAAATGTCTAAAGAATGCCAGATTCAACTACCAGTGCTCCAATAGTCGTTAGGAGTGAAATTCTAAAGAATGCCAGATTCAACTACCAGTGCTCCAATAGTCGTTAGGAGTGAAACGGCTAAAGAATGCCAGATTCAACTACCAGTGCTCCAATAGTCGTTAGGAGTGAAATGTCTAAAGAATGCCAGATTCAACTACCAGTGCTCCAATAGTCGTTAGGAGTGTAATGGCTAAAGAATGTCAGATTCAACTACCAGTGCTCCAATAGTCGTTAGCAGTGAAATGGCTAAAGAATGCCAGATTCAACTACCAGTGCTCCAATAGTCGTTAGGAGTGAAATTCTAAAGAATGCCAGATTCAACTACCAGTGCTCCAATAGTCGTTAGGAGTGAAACGGCTAAAGAATGCCAGATTCAACTACCAGTGCTCCAATAGTTGTAAGGAGTGAAATGGCTAAAGAATGTCAGATTCAACTTCCAGTGCTCCAATAGTCATTAGGAGTGAAATGGCTAAAGAATGCCAGATTCAACTACCAGTGCTCCAATAGTTGTTAGGAGTGAAATTCTAAAGAATGTCAGATTCAACTACCAGTGCTCCAATAGTCGTTAGGAGTGAAATGGCTAAAGAATGCCAGATTCAACTACCAGTGCTCCAATAGTCGTTAGGACTGAAATGGCTAAAAAATGCCAGATTCAACTACCAGTGCTCCAATAGTCGTTAGGACTGAAATGGCCAAAAAATGCCAGATTCAACTACCAGTGATCTAATAGTCGTTAGCAGTGAAATGGCTAAAGAATGCCAAATTTAACTTCCAGTGCTCCAATAGTTGTTAGGAGTGAAATGGCTAAAGAATGCCAAATTCAACTACCAGTGCTCCAATAGTCGTTAGGACTGAAATGGCTAAAAAATGCCAGATTCAACTACCAGTGCTCCAATAGTCGTTAGGACTGAAATGGCTAAAAAATGCCAGATTCAACTACCTGTGCTCCAATAGTCGTTAGGAGCGTAATGACTAAAGAATGCCAAATTTAACTTCCAGTGCTCCAATAGTCGTTAGCAGTGAAATGGCTAAAGAATGCCAAATTTAACTTCCAGTGCTCCAATAGTCGTTAGGAGTGTAATGACTAAAGAATGGCAGATTCAACTTCCAGTGCTCCAATAGTCGTTAGGACTGAAACGGCTAAGGAATGTCAGATTCAACTTCAAATGCCCCAATAGTCGTTAGGAGTGTAATGGCTAAAGAATGCCAGATTCAACTTCTAGTGCTCCAATAGTCGTTAGGAGTGTAATGGCTAAAGAATGCCAGATTTAACTTCGATTCCTCCAGCGACTTTTCAGAAGCTATACGGCTAAATAAGACCAAGCTGAACATATGGATTGCAACGGTGCAATTGTAATTCTTATGTGGTCGGTTGTGGAACATTTGCAACCGTGCTTTGTCCTGTCGATCTACAACTTAACCTTGAAATAATGTTAACCACATTATGATAATGGTGCTATAAATGTTTATTCTGTAGAAGGAGGGGCAGCAGTGGGGGCATTGAACGTAGGGTCCCTGGTCAGTCGCCCCATGTTAAAGTTCGGTCGTGTTCTCCGAGAGCAGATTATACTTAATTGGCGGGGATACACGGCACTTGTTTTTCAGTGCCGCACTGGTAAACGTGTCTCTTGTTCTCAAATAGTAATTATTCTACTCTTCCTGGTTGAACGAACACTATGTTCTTCAGTAAGGATTCTATAAAATTGTCTATTCGCTGTCGTAGAGACATCCTCTTTTTCGATCACGACCATGTGGTGCTGTCTTGAACGGTATAGAGCATTTACTGTTGTACAGAAGAACTTGTGTTGTTCCTAGCCTCCTGCAGAAATACTCTCGTTGTGATAGGTTATACGAATCCTTGAACCAATTATCATTCAAGTGGTCAGTGGAAGGGCGGAAAAGGACAGAAAGGAAATAAAAAGTTAAAAAATTATCAACATGCACATAAAGTTGTTTATTCTTAATAACCACACACACACACACACACACACACACACACACACACACACACACACACACACACACACACACACACACACACACACACACACACTCACACACACACACACACACACACACACTCACACACACACACATTCACACACACACACACACACTGTAATATTACTCATATAAAAGGAATCGTCTCTCCATGTTATGAGAATTACGATAAATGTTGCCTAAAACTAATTTCTAACTAAGTAGTATAAACTCATTTATCACACATGGAAACAAATAAATTATTCCTTTGGGAGTAATGTTACTAACTAGCTCTTGCGAAGATAGAAGAGAGATAAATAAAACAAACTTTCAAATATGTTGCTCATTTTAATGAGCTCTCTGTCAATTTATTCTATAGTCAATTGTGTGGTTTTCAAGTTATATACTTCAGTAAGAAGGAAGGGGCTTCACAGCTTTTCACATGAAAAGAATGAAAGATAAGAAGAAAGAAAAGAAAAAAGAGAGAAACATAAACAATTTGTTATGCCAAGCTTCGAACATAAATATCTAGTATTTTAATTTAAATTATGAGAAGCTTTTCGATAAAATGAAACTTCACGAAATGTGTACCATTTGAAGCATTCTTTGAAATGTGCGGAATCTTTTTGAAAATCATCACGATGCTTTCTTGAAAGGCGCTGGAATTAAATATTACGTTTAGCTTCTTAACTTTTTCACACACGCACTCGCATACACACATGAGCGGTACAAATTCCTCCATCTCTAAAAGGTGTTATCTTATCCAGGGAAATACAAAATGCATATTTCTGAAAAAAATATAATTGCATGATTACTTATGATTTACATAAATAATGGAGAAGGTAAAACTAGGAGACAACACAATTAACAAACAAATGGTTCAGTAGTAGCGCTGCAGCTGACATTGTGGAGGAATTATTGCGACCAGGCTAGACGATGCAAGGTTTTCCTTAGGCGCACACAATACCATAATAGGTATATACCATATGGTGTATACCATAACTCCGTGGTTCAAATATTGGCTGTGGTATTAATTTTGTAACGCCATGCTACCTATGCAGACCTTGACGTACACACGGTTGGTGTGGAAGAACAATTAATGTCCAATAACATAATAGTCCACACTTTCCATTAGCTTCTAAGTCCACTGGCAGTTAAAACTGGTGTGAATTGAACTATTCTGTTGGGACAATAATTTGTTATGCATGAGAAATTTGCGTGGCAGCCAGTGAACATGTACATCAACGTGCTATCAATAATTGGGATTTTATATTTCATGTAGTGTGTTTACGGTTATGTCCGTCCGACCATTCTGTTAAGGGTTCTTCTCGTGGCCCTACTTGGTGGATATACAAATGCTGGAGGTATCATAAACAGCTTCCTTTCCTTTCACTCGTTCAGTATCATTTTCAATGTATACTTTATCTTTCAAGGTTGGGCACCTTGTATAAAATCATCTACCCGAAATTGCAAGGACGCTCACCACGAATATCTTCGTGAGAATATAGGGGCGCAGGGGCTAAACATTGAGGACGGGTGGTGTCCGAATGATGCAACTGAAACGATAGGGACTTTACTTGATTTGTGCATGACACTACTAGATCTCGCTCTGGGGTCATATAAGCGAGTAGGTCAATTTTTGGTCCCAGTGTTGGAATCCTGCACTTTTTCACGAGCTTAAACATCTGTATCATTCAACTGAATGTGTAGTTGACTTGAAACTTCATATAAGGAGGTATATTGGGATTAACGTGCGCCGACAATGCTAATCAATGCGAATGTATGTAATGAAGTGCACCAGTTATGAATGTGTTTAACTCCGATTCATCTTTGGAAATCTAACCAATATATTATAACCTGTAAATAATTATTGTTGTAACCAAATATCTGGATTTTTCTCTATATAAGGTTGTAAATTGTATGCGAAAATAACTTACCTTAAATTCAGCGAGAAAATAAGCTAAAACCTAGAAGGAAACACTTATAAATGACTTACCCTTAACTGAGCTCACGTTCTTATTTCGGTATGTAATTCTACGTGTTTTCAGGAATTTTAATGTTGCATGCATGCCTAGACACAAACTTTTAAACCAGAAATGTTTTAAGATTAGAATATTCTTTTGATAAATGGAATCTTTTAGCTCATAAATCATAAAATTCAGCGGCCCCTAAGGACGCCACACGAAGATTTTCAAGAAAATCCTTGCTACCCAAACTCCCCTTTACATAGGAAAATTTAGTTCGCTTTGATTTTAGCAGAAATTTCCATATATTAAAGAAATGTATAATAAAACCCGCTTCTTAAATTTTATAAGAATAGTTTGTGAAGTTTTGTTTATTCTGGGCCGCAAAGATAGACGAAATCTTACTGCATAAAAAATGTATTAGTCATGCGAGTAAAATGAAATTTTAAAGCCATCAGTAGTGATCTACTTTACGCAAATGTAATAGAATGTTAAATGTAATGGGAAGAAACAGAAATAAGTAACTCCAAGAGAAAGTGATACATTGCTTAAATTGTATGTTAGTTTAAAGAAGACAAACGTTCATTCATACAGAAATCTATCGCTTTAGACAAATGCGCCTTTCTTAAACCTACAAGGACATGTATGTTCGAAAAGTTATCAGAACAATAAGCATATAAGATTAGTTAATAAGTAAACTCACATGAATCAACACATCAGATTTGTTTCTGACAATTTTATTTGGAATAAAACACTATCTATAGTAATATAATAAATAATATTACATATTCTTTCCTAGGATACAATTGTAAGTACTGCTACTCAAACAACTGCAATAAGCTGCTCTTTTCGCCTTTGTTGGACGACAGGATAATTTGCGGTTGCGGCGGCCCACGATAATAAAGGTAATGTGGTAGCGCACAAAAGAATGAACTTCCTTGGCTAGTCAATGTAAGCGTCATCAAAGGAAGTTTGATATTGCATGTGTTTGACTGCACTGCAGAAGAAGAGCGCTGAACTTCTGCAGGAATACAACCCATACTTTATTGGCATTGGCGTAGTGACTGAAGAAAATCATTTAACAGTAATTCCTTACTCAAGCAAAGGAAGGCAAATTTCTTAAAACAGGTAGCTAAATTAATGTTAATATATTAGCAAAGAAAGTGCATCCCACCGATCGCTACTTGTTGCTGTTGGTGAAAGGCCCTATGAACAATGAAGATGTAACGCAGCTTAACAGCAAACGCAGACGCGAGGTCCGTTAACCACGTGCGTAAATCCTCCAAGTGTACCACAAGCTTCAATTGAAATACGATTACCAATAATATTCATCTATGAAATGATGTTGCACCAAGCGTATGGCGTCAGCGTTTAAAATTACGTGACACGGATAAGCACCATGATTATGTAGATAGCATAAAATCTCACTTCGCGATTATGTGCTTTCAGAAGTGGTAATGCATAGAGGAAGAAATGCAGAACATGCTATGCTATGCAGTCTCTTGCATTACGTGGCGCCTTACGTCACTACATTATAAGGATGCAAAGGTTTGCGTTTGTGCTACGTCTTTTAATTTTAATTTCGGATAGGGGATCACGCTGTATAAATTGTATTTATACTTTTGTAGTTCACTTAGAGGAATTGAGTACTAAAATTTCACGATAGTTTGAAGAATGCTGTCACTAGAATTGTATGTAAAACAACAACAACAAACATCAAAATTCATTTCATGTTTGATATTGTGGATATTTAACCTTTATGTGCAACAAGTAACAATCTGGAAGTAAACCTAGAGTTTTTAGAAAATTAGTTCTCCACTTTTCTTTTTGTTCAGTGTCCCGTACAATGGAATGAATTAATAAACAATTTGTATAAATACTGCAATGTTAAAAGTTAAACTGTCAAAGTGGTATGTTGCCAATGAATTTGAGTTACTCGTTTTTTAAGCAAAAGAAACCGTAAAAAACGGGCATTTATATTCATATTTTAAAAATTTAGTTTTAAAGCTTAGTTAGCACAACATAATTTATGCTCTATGATCAAATAAATGGCAAATTTTATTTTTAGAACGTTATTTCATGGAACTTTTGTCATAGCCAATAAAATTCATTGCAACTCAATTTCTAGGAAAAAAATCGAAATGAAGTTTAAAATCCTAAGATATATGCATAAGAGCAACATAATGTTAAGGTTTCAGCCAAAATGACTGAAAACCTGTAGAAATAGAATTGTTAATAGTACGTCTCCTTAAGTGGATAAGTTGGAGCTGTTGCATATTTATTAGGTAGTGCTTATTTAACGCCCGTTCTTGCTATATACAGCAGGGCAGGCGGTGGACAATGATTATTGGGGAAGAACATTTGGGAAAGATACGTTCCAGACATATAAGTTTAAGCCATCTCCTCGGATTTGCCACGCATACGGACTGAGAAAAGAACCGCGGACTTCCCGTTGATGAGTCCTGCTTTAACGTCTTGACCACCTATGTTGGAAATGTTGCGTTGAGTGACGTACTTACAACGCCTGTGTTTACGAGATATTTTCAATTGACATGAGCGCTGCAAGCTACAATCTGTACCGGACTATAACGAGCCTGTTGTAAACACAAGGGAGGTGAACAGAGAGAGAGACAGAGGTACTTTAACGGGACGCTTAAAGCTGCTGATTGATGGAAGACAATTTATGGTGTTTCCCAGTGGAAAGTAAGCATCAGCCTAGAAGTCTTCTGTATCTCTTTGTTTCCTCCCATATGTTTACAGTTTATAGGATTTTCTAGTTTGAGACAGATTATGGAAGTCAGCATTCGCTTTGAGAATCAAACATCGTTGTGGTTCACTTTTGCGGTTATGCAATTTCGTTGCACATTAATTGAATTTACAGAAGTCCAATAGTAAATGTACTCGGTTTTTCTTATGTAACTTTTTAAGCGTGGAAACTAATTTTGCTTGTTTTCTCAATATTCAAATATAGGATCTTAACATTTCACTAATATTGCGTCACAACAAAGAAGGTTTTACAGAATTGTTCCGAGACAATCCTTCCACCTTTTTTAAGAGTCGTGGGAATACTCTCCTGAGATATTTGTAAGCGTACATTCCCCTTCTTTAGTCAAATTCTTTGATTAGTGATGCGCATGCGTTGATTCGAGTTTAATTACACTAATGACGGTACTGCTTTTGTATGCTCACTAGCCATGCGGCATGGATTTGATACGCTTTCATTTGTTTGTTTCGCTCTTTCTTTGAGAGCTGTTAGACAAAGTAAGGCAAACGAAAACAGAAAGGTTTTAAAGAATGGAAGGTATATTTCTCCAGAATAAACAAAAAGAGAGTTATAATGTATAACTTTGGAGTGATGCTTATTTTATGAGTAAATGCTTTAACGATACGATTAATCGATGAAACAATTACTACTACTAGGGTTTGGAATGAAATATTTACTTACGAGCTTAAATATTCAATTTGTGAACATTTGAGAACAGTAAGATTACTTGGGTTCATATTTTGAATTTCGACTTTCATAAAAATCCCAGAATTTTATGCGGGAAAAATGAAAGGGCCTTATTCCGTGGTAAGATGTTCCATCCTAAATTTCATTGACACGCGTAATCGAGGCTTTTAAGTCACGTACTCGTGAATGGAAGGTCCACAGTTCAAATCCAAACCTGTCAAGACCATTCTCTCTGTGTGGAGTTTTCCTCAGGATTTTCCTAGTCCTCGCACAGGCGTATCCAGAGAGCTAAGCCAAACTTCCCTTCTCATGCCACATTTCATTGCATATCACTGACATTGGGTACATTGTGGTACCATATGAGGTTAGAATGAGCGTACATGTACGTACAAGTGACTGAAATGTATATCCCTTTTTAGCGATAGAGTTCAACGCTTTTGGTCTAAAGATTGTCCTTCACATGGAAATGTTTCGAAAATTTTGAATGTCTCAAAATATACTCTAAAGAATTGCATTAATATGTTATGCTTAAGAATATTTTCATGATGAATGGAATGTATATGTTGAATTTTCTTGGCTGAGTGTTTAGACCGCTCGACTCTCGCAAGGCGGCCCGGGTTCGATCCCAGGCGACCACAAAGTGAGATATGTGCTGCAAAATACGGCACTGGAGTGGGTTTTCTCCGGGATCTCCGGTTTCCCCGGCTATCTCATTCCACCAGTGCTCCATCTTCTTCTCATGTATCATCAGTATGCTACGGATTTCATAAGCAGTTTGCTTCAGGTTGTCTGCACATAAAGTATTAGATTCGTCGCACAAAATGTAAATAGTCGTGTATATGAATCACAGGCAACGAAGGGGGCACGATCACCTAACCGCTACGAGCGTACAGTCAGGTGAATAAACAACTACAGCGTGTCAATGGTATCGAGTAAGAAATATATGCTGTCCCATGTTTACATATTTCCTATTACCTTAAGCAATATATAAGGTGCAATGTATACTCATGGACGTTTTGTATTCATTATTTATTTTATCTTGACAATATTCAGAATATAATTTTGGTATAATATGAACACGTATATCGTTTTAATGTACAATGCATTTATACATTTTAATATGCGTGTTCTGCGTTTTCATCAGTAGCTACAGCTCGTATCTTTAGTGATACAATCCTCCATAAGCTGTACATTTTTGTTGTTAGTTGTTCTGTGCATGCATCTATTGCAGTGATCACCATGCGCATCTTGAAGTTACTGAAGGTGAATTTTTACGATTTGCCGTAAGACATTCCTCATATCGTGAAAACTGCATTCTTCGTTGATAGACAAGATAGATGCATTTGACGTCAATTCCACCACTGAAGACAGCAGGACACGGTGCAATGTATAATTATCCGAAAAGACTGTCCAGGGAGTGTGGGCATGGGTGGAACCTCTGACGGTACTGTCTATACACTAGTTGCAGCTCAACCTAATATCCCTTCGTTCAGGCGTTAGCATTAGTCACCACCTGCGATGCCCCATGTAGTAAATGTGGGCGTTTAACATTACAATTTTGAATTTTCTGGGAATAGCGTTTTGAAATCCTCTTCATTCTGAATCACTTTTGCGAAACTGGTAAACCGTAAGACATCGACAAAATCGTACTGCACGAAAACGTACTTCTCGTTAAAGCAGAAGCGTTATTCGGATACATTTTTTGTGTGGGTTAACTATTTTCCAGACATTCTTTCTCAGTTGTTTCAGTGTTAAAATACTTATAATTGAAATGATTTCTTTTCTGGTCATGCAAATAGAACCGAATTTCATAGGCATCACAGAGCGACCAGCTCTTAATAGATTAGACTATCGCTTAAACTTACTCGACTCCCCTATATCCATTGCACTTACAAGTAAATGTGCAATAAAACCATCCCTACTTAAAGTTTATCGTGATTAACATGTCAAAGTAAATGGAAAAGTGAGCCTTTTCAAGAACAGGTTGTTGAATAGGTAGAACAAGTAATGTACATGTAACGCAGAATTTTTTTAGTTTTACTAGTGCAAATTTTCCCGAGTCATATAGAAGACAAGTACGTACCTTTCAGTTCCTGTGGTTATAACCAGGCATAGGTATTTCTAAGCATAAAGCTAGAAAGAAAGACAAGTATTTGAACTATATCTGGACTTTCAGCAGTGGCGTCACAGGTTAAAACTTGCCCCATTTCTCGTGCAGTTTATTGCAGATAGCACTGAATAAACAATGTTAACCTGCCCGTTAGTGATTCATGGCCGTTGCTGTTTACTGACAATGATTTGAGAATGTATAGCACCGATGCTCAACTGAAAGCAAGAAAGGGAAAGCTGAAATCACCACCTTCTATCCGCTGTGATAGAATGATCCACTTATGCATGTATACTGAGTTCCAGTGATGGCACTGCGGCGTCATTCTTACGTGCAGGAAATGAAATGTGCACACATTCATCCGACTCTGATTGCTAGACCTGATCCTTGTTGCCTTGGTTACTCGTGGGGGCAAAATAACATGTGTTGGGGAAGAGAGCACATACTGCAGAATTGAGTACCCCTGGTGTATAATTTGAAGCCAACTGTGTTAAGAATTTCTATGTCTGATTATAAGTATTCCCCAATACCTGAGTTGCAATATCACTGCTTGAGACTGTCGATTTGGTAATTCGGAGTGAGGATTTGTCGTAAATACAAACGCTTGCAATGACGCTAACGATGTGCTTGGACGTACAATAGATAATTAAATATGCATTTAAACCATTATATTTTGTTAATTACTTAAAACATTTTCATTTGTTTTGAAATACCTTTCACGTATGTAGTTCTTTACTTTGCCATACACTGAAAATTTGTGTCTGTGATCACGTTAATGTTAACTTTTGTGTTAAATTAGCGAATATCACTTTGAATTTGTATAATATCAGACATGTTGGTCTACTTTTATACTGAAGCCACGTCCATGTTCAATTTCTATGTAAATAGTCCTCCAAGCGATTTTTAGGAGTGATCAAAAATGTGTTCTAAGATAATCTATGAAATAGAACTAGTTAAGTTTTATTACTCAGTCATGCTTAAAATGCGTTGCGTGTATATTTAAATAAGGATTAACCTCTAAATTGACGAATAAAGTCTTATAACGTGACCTTCAATTGTCGTAGGTAATAAAATGTTGATTACTTTGACGGCAAGGAACAAGTACAAAAAAGTAAAGTCTCTCTCTTGGCATTTCACAAGCCAGAAGAGTGTGCTTTAATTGCTCCTTTGCAATGTTTATAGTCCACCTTTGAATCGCAAAGGTGTAAAAATTGCAAGACCTGCTATGAGATCCCAATTACATGGACATTCCATAGCAGTTCCTTTTGTGAGCCGAAGTTAAGAGCACCGTTACAACGTTAACAGCTCCACGGCCTCCTGAACTACCGCCATCTTGCTCCTTAATGATCTCCTTCCATTTTTCATAGCTCCCTATTCACCACTTTTTCCATTTCAATAGCGACACAAGGCTTGGTGTTTTACAAAGAAGGAGACGGAGAGAGAGAGAGGGGGAAAAAAAGAGGAAGCTGAGAAAGAAAATGACCAGGTATTGAAACTCATGTTCCACTTTTTGTACATGGCTTCTCCTAGGGGAAAAAAAGAAAAGAAAAAGAAACACGCTACTTGTAATTTGCAATTTATGTGCGACAAAAGGACTTCTTTTCAGTCGTATAGCTTGCTCGTGACTACGTACGTTGCAATGATGCAACGACCGTATGCACAGTCGTTTAGTTGACCTATCTTCCGTTAGTGTTAATACTAAAGCTTCGGTTCTATAATTCTTAATAAATAATGAAACATTATCAGCAATATAGAGCTTTTATATAGGGTTCATTTTCTTTAGAGTTCAAACCATTCAACGCAGCCAGGGGATCTACAATAAAAGCCAAACTCCCCACAAATCTTATATTTACAACTGGATTACAAGGAATATTCCATACGTGGCTTGTGTTCCAATGTGGTTCACTGGTCAGTAAGGAGGAGTTACATATCAGTTATTCAGAGACAAGATTCACTGAGAGGTATTGCGATATAATCACCACCAACAGGCGTAAAGATGCAGTAGTTTTCGTGGAGACCATCATTCGGTTAACACAGCTCTGCAGTAAACCGATGAGGTTAAAAAGGGATGAAAAACCCATCTATGAACCAGTGCATTCTTTATCTTCCCAACACATACCACCTTTCAATTGAGAAGTCGTCCGTCATGGGATTTTGTAGAGGGTGGACTCTAAAGTGAACATGAACCTATTTGAAACTTCAAGTTCTTCAAAATTGATTATATGAGCCAGTGGTTGCCTTGTTAATATTTTCTAAACATAGCATCATTATTTGTATTTCGTTCGACCTAATTGACCCTATCTAAGCAAGAAATGTTCTCTATTAGATAACGGTTATTGTTTTATAGTTTCATAGAATTCATGGTATGTTTGGCTTTATCTCATATAATTTTTAAGTACAGTATATTTTTAGAACAGCTATGGCTACCGATTATGAATAGACATGCATTTTATGGTTAAAAAGTTGCGATATAGGTATAGTAACTGGGTTATGAAAGTGTTCTAGTATTCAGTTTCTAAGATTCTCTTATTCACGTAACACATCTGGCTGCACACTAGGTTTTGGGCAAACATTGATACTTATCGTAATTGTAATATCTACTTAGTTGTGCATTAATACCCGATTGAAATATGGAAAACCGAACGAGACGGATACTCTGTAACGCCGAGACTCCATTCGGAGGTCTCGGGTTCGATTCTCTGACTACGGGTTTTCCCTGGTCGGTCAGACAAATACTGAGGTGGTGTCTTCTACCACGAATCACTTCTCTTTCATTTTATCTCACTCTTTCATGTTATAAGTTGATCCGGGACTGTGTGTCGGTTGACGGCGGACAGATGGCTTAGAGGCTAGCGATTTGGAACTTCTGGCTCCTTATCTATAATTTCCTGCATAAGAAATGATATCAATGATAAGGCAAATTTATCATTGTCCCTTTAATAAGAATTGCAGAAAAGCTTAGTAGCATTATTTATTTCATCAGGAAATTATGATTTTAAAAGGTAGGCAAAATATTTGTCTACTATTTAGACGGTGGCCGTTCGAGCTTTCCCATTTCCCGCTGTAGGAGAGACAAAGAGCCACCCTCCAGTGGTGTGGACGGATCGCCGGCGACTGCTTCCCAGCCGGGTTTAATCTGAAATTAATAAAATTGTTTTATATTATTAAGGTAATAATAAATTTAAATTGAGCAAATTTTAAGTTATTGTGTAATTTATGGATTTGATGAAGTCTGTAACTGTTCGGTAACTCCGCTCGTTTGTCGTTTGCGTTGGCTGGTCCTGTATCTCATTGGCCTCCTGCGGTTTCTTCATCTCATCCGTTCCTCCCGGGAGTGAAAGCATAGAAGATCCAGTTGTGGGTCGAGATGCTAGGTGTGCCCTCCGTTATCTAATCCATCTTTCTAAGGTATTGGAATGACTACCCAATACAACCTCAAAAATACTGCATATGAACGCTTGTTCTCTGATCAGCTTAATTTCAAACAAATGCCAGACTGATTGGAATGGAATGATCTAAGTTCATTGCCTTAGATTATTTTCATGTGGTATTAGGAAAACATTAGGAAGTTGCTATCACAGTTTGAATCTTATATTGTACTCGAAGCAAATAGGACATAAGTTTTAGCTGTCAGTAAACAACAGACAGTGTGAACATTGATAACACAAATTAAAACGGTCAAAACAGTTGTACAGTTTTAAAATACTTGGGAGCGCAAACCTGCTGTTTATAATATATTTGGGAATATATTATAGCAACGAGTCACTCTAATTACGCATGCATTATGGCTATGTGCTTTGCACTCAGAAGTGGTCCAAAGATGTCTCTGTTATTTACAAGATGAAGTTAGCATGCTGAACACTTACCTGCCTTAGTGCAGTGGACTAGATTGTGACAGGTGTGGTTCCTGGGTTCGATCTCATCCACAGGCGTGAGGCATTTAAGCCCGGATATTCTCCCAGTGTTCACTTCACTGGAATCCTAGTAGTAGATAGGGGTAGCACAAAATAACTTTGGATGCAGATGCTCAGATGTCGCTGAGCACTCTCCAATCCTCTCATATCTAGTGCTAGTGCCGCTGTAGTAGTACAGCCCATACGTTGGCAGCTATGTAGTACTTCGCTTATTGGTGGACCTAGTCTTTTATGCTTGTTACTTTCACTCGCTTCAGTTGCACTGTCACTTCTGGCGCAGTTTGTGTAGATGTAGTTCACCAAATATTTCCATTGTTATGATGAGGATAGCGTCAGGAAAAGAGTACAAGACCTAAAGTGTAAGTGAATTATGAAACCAGTTTCGTATATTATAACTGCTAATACATATTCTTAACTTGGAAATCATTACATGGTTGGAACCAGTGTGTAGAATAGTTTAATAATTTTATGCTAAATTTGTAATTCACCTATAAACGGTTTATTGGAAATGTCTGGTGACAGAATTCTCCTACATCTATAAATTATGTGTATTGTTACTAATGTTAGTTATGATAAAGTAAGTTTTTTTCTCTTATACCTACTACTTTATGTTCAAATTGGTGCAATGCTTCCTTATGAGTACCCCTTTTCTAGATGATGATGATGATGATGATACATTAGACTATTATAGAGTATGTGACGGAGATATCTCCATAGTAAATCAACTAGCATCTAATAGCTGTAATTCCCCACTCTTACAAAATCATGGTCCATACCCGTAGCATGCTACCAAATTCAGCCTAAACATTATAAAATAGCTTTCTGAAGTTATAAAAGTGTGTATGGGTTACTTAATTTATGTTAATTTAATTTTGAAGGTTATATCGGGACATCTTTCACAAAGCAATGCTCTTTCTGAGTTGTTTTTTTAGATCATTTATGTTGTTTCGGTTTACAATATAGAATATACTATTTCACGCCCAGAATGGGTATTTTGAAAACTACCGTACACGTTTAAAATGTGTTAAAAGTGCAGCACAACATAAAATATCATCTAGCTTTACAATATATTTCAAATATTCAGCCCAAAGAGTCTAGTTCAAAAGCTACGGAAATCCTGAAAGCATGAGTGTTATTCTGTGACAGAAAGACACAGAACACGTCAATTTTACTTAAAGTAGATTCTTTTCATATTTTAAGTAGCAGCACCGTCATTATGCTGAACGTTTGTGACTGGTGCGCAAAGTTATCAGAATCACTGTTCTTGAAATGAACGGCTTATTGTTACGGTGTCGGCATCAAAAATAAATATTTCTGACAAAATTGCAAACTGGTCCACACAGTAGGCTAAAGGATTTATCAACAGAAACGCTAGGATTGCTAGCAATATTTGCATCATATACAATAGATCAAGTTGGTCTACCCAAATAACTAATGTGTGCCATCTTCCAAGCCGGTTTTATCAGCTCAATGTTTTCTATAAATAGCTGAAACAATAAATATTAAAAGCAGAAGCTTTATTAACAGTGAAGTATTCTTCATATTTGAGTTTGATTTATGAGTCACTATGTTTACACTCAAACTTCACTTACTTGTTGTATAATTGAAGCGTTTTCAAGATCATTCAATCCCATCCTCAGCTGTTTGGTGACTAAATGAACCTTCCTCTTCTTCCACTACTACGGAGCTCCGATCACTCTGCCATCTGGTGTTAGGGGCACTAAGTTTTAATGCTTCATTTAATGCCGGGATTTCAAAATTTATAACTTTATCACGGTTTTTGTTTATGAATATTTTTTCCCAAATATCCAATTCTATGGGTGTACTTAAAGATTTTAACAGTTTAATGTTGCGGCCAATGTTGTGGTTTTCTGTCCAAAAATGGTGTGAAACTGCAGATTTTTCTGATTGTTTCAACTTAATGTTCCTCTGGTGTTCTTTTTGCCTGGTTAACAAGTTTCTCTTAGTTTTTTTCTATGTAGCTTTTTTCACAGGTTTCACAATTAATCTGATAAATTCCTGATTTCAAATTGTTGACTCATAAATCAAACTCAAAGCTGAAACAATCTTGATTAAAATACCATATGCTAGACTATTAGAGCATTCGCTTTGAGGTGTGAGGTATAACAAGGTTCTGAGGGAAAACTTAGCACCTCGAACTATATCTTTATCCTAGATGGGGCGCCTTCCAGGAGGGAGGAGTGATATGAGAGGAGAGAGAATGTGGCCAGACCTGGAAGACGCAACAGCAAAAGGCAGAGTTTTAACTTCCCGTTGGCAACGCGTACAAGCGACTTCTCTCCCCTCTTTGGCTAACACATTCCAAAAAACTGAAACTTAATGGCAATGATCTTCCTAGTTCATTGACATTAGCGTTACCATGTACATGTATGCATGCGTTATGTGTTAAATAAAGTAATATTTTTCTCTAAAAATGCAGTTAATTTATAATTATGTGTTTAAAAGCACTGAGATTGCGATTATTACAGAAAAGTTATTCTCCTGAAAGGGATAGTAGGCTTCATGGGTTCGTTACAAGCCCCCCTTCTCTGCCCCCCCTCTCTTTCTCTGTTTCGGTCTTGAGATTCGATTACGTTATAAGACTTCCATTTCGTTATGACGTTATTCTTGTCGGCACAAGCAACAATCCCACGTCTTCCTTTTGTCGATAAGGAAAGGAAATCGATTTTATTAAGGATCGGCTGACTGGTCGAGGGAGCGCTGTACCGTTAGATGGAACGGGTTACGTTGTTCATATACGTAAGTAAAGCCCGTTGCCCAAACTTGGAATTGCATAACGTGTACTTAACCCTCTAGATACGGTAGTGTGTTAACGTTGGCATGTCTACTTCACGATTTTCACCTGCCGCGGCCCTTCAGGGCAGATATTTGCAGTCCACGACGTACAGGTTCCTCGATATGGCGTGCACATTCTCGTACGTGTATTGGCATACCTATTAGTTATCTCTCCTTCACATCTGTGTATCAGTTATTTCTATCGAATGCGATATATTTTGCTTCGTATTTTCTGCGTTGTTTCTAGTCAGTTATTTCATTGTTCAAGCATATTGTAGAATTACTTGTTCTTAAACCGAATTCCTGCATTTTATTTCATCGGTGAAATATTATAATTTATGTAACTTTATCATAAATTGTGGCGTAGAAGCTAAAAGTTTCTGCCTACAATGGTTTTTCATATGTTCTCATGCAAAAAAAAACGAGGAAGATAAAATTAGGAAACTAAAAAGGCAGGATCTATACACGAGCGATGCATGACACTTGACCCCACGAGGAATTCAATTTCTGAATTACTGCGATTGAATGGTTTGCTTTCTGGCTTCTTAAACCAAAGGTCCTGGATTCGACTGCCAGATTTTTATTCAATGGAGCATTCACTACTCTCGGTGGAATCTGAAAGTATGAATGTACAGGTGCACGTGACTGTACTATGTAGCAAAGGGTGTTAAAAAGTCCAGTGGTTAGGTATATCTTGAGTTTTCTGCAAAGTCCATTTAGTTGATATAATTATATATAATTTTGTAAACTATATCATATGAAATAATAGCCAAAATGTAGTGCTTATTAAAATATAATTTTTGTCCGAATTTTTATTTGTCAGCGGTTATCAAAATATTCCGTGTGGCAAGTTTTCACTTCTCCCAAGTGTAAATGCGCCTCTACTTATTTCGATTCTTTCTTTCTTCTTCATCTTCTTCTATTACTTTATTTTATTTACTTATATTTCGAGATATACCCTTATAAATATTTGTCATAACATTTATATTGTCACATGACTTGCAGTACATTTCCTTACTAAAACAATAACAAGAACCCTATAGTAACACTGAACTATTTATCTTTCCTTCCACTTTAAAATAGCATCACGGAGAACGAAAAGTTGATGTTTATATGAATTTTATAATTTTTAACGCTTATGCGTAAATTGATTGTGTTTATAAATGTATCACGGTGGATGTTTTCTTATTGTGATAGAAAGCAACATCTAATATTGGTGTCAACAAGAAGACAAAAGAAGCACATGTAAACCCAGGAATTCTTTGTGGACATAGGTTATTTACTACATTCATAAATGTTAGAAAGGCTCTTGATTATGTAATTCGATACACTATTTCAGCCTCAGAGCAGGTTTTCGTGATTGATCATTACCCACTCAGTCTATAGATACAAGTATTATAAAGATGCCTTGCAATAAAGGATTTCCAACGCTGGATTACAAATAACGGTGTTTCTGAAGGATGCGGGCTATCGCCCACATTTTCCTAGCGTCGTGTAAATTAAACAGGACAGCTGGGAGTTTCTCCACCAGAATAAATGACCGTGAACATGCTTCTAGAGTTGTCTCTAAGGAAAATAGTAGTTATCGGGGGAACATACGCCCTATCTTTCGCTGTCTTGGGTTGTGCAGTCGGGGTAACTGAACTAACTTCTTTCTGAAGTATTCCTACGTATTTTTATCTAGGCCGGTCTAGTGTAAATGCTAGAGAAGTAGCCACAGCCGTGATGGCTAAATCCTGCCACGCTGTTACGTAGTGCAGAGAGAGGGTTGACCTAGCGGATGGCTGGGTAGAACACCGAAATTTATCCATAAAATATGTGTACATAACTTCTGTAAATAAAAAGTAACTTGCGTATCTCAATGGGGCTTTGAAACGTTACAAAAGCAGATTTTGAGGTACAGTCATTTTGACTAAAGGTTCTTGTACTAAGATTCACTGACGCAATATTTGGACGGAGCTATTATCCTATGTTTCGGGTGATAGCGTTGAATGAATTCTAAAAACAGCATCCATCGATAAGTCTAATAAACAGGATTTCTTACATTTGTTGAAATTAACTTAACAAAATAATATTAATTGTTTACAAACATAGGAAATGCCAAACGTTGCAAATGATCGCAGAGAAAGTGAATGAAGGCGAGGAAATTCTTGTTTGTTCTACGACGGACTGAGGGAGTAAATACCAGGCAGGGTGAAGAGGGTGGGTGTGCCATGCAATAGACCCCGGGGGAGAGTCGTGGCGCAACGGTAATTACAGAAAAAAAGGGGGGATTCTGATGTGTTGCTTTCACAGAACTGCCCATTTTTCAGCTGCTATACTTACAAAACCTTATTTTTCTATCTACTACTTATAAATCGAGATTCATTGTACGTACAGTGGAAATAGGGGAATGCACAGGGCTTAAGCATTAGTCAAATCCTTGAAGAGCTGGTCATTGTTTGATGGTTTAGAAATTTCGTCTCTTTGAATGGTCAAAGGATAAAAAAGTATTTAAAAATTAGAACATGGTTTTTATACAAAAATTTAAAACGGACTAAAAATATAAAATAATTTCTGCTATCCCCACGCAGATTTATTACCCCATATAAATTGCTTTGGAAATTTGTACTTGTGAATTTCTAATAACTATTAATATACTTGTAAGATATAAAACTAAAACTGGGTTGCATGCAGTAAATAATTGAAGCATGAATACGAGTTCACGTAGTTCACGTAAGTGACTAAAAGTTTTATTGCACTGCAAATTATGTATGCGCACTTTTTTTAGCTCTTTCAATGATAACTAGTAATACTAACTAGTAATGATAACTACTAATGATAACTAGTAATGATAGTAAGTCGCCACAAAAGGTGCACGTCTCATAGCATATGAGAGCCTCTAGTGGTATAGCGGGAAACGTGTGAGTTAGTTGGAGAATTTAATTTCATGTCAGTACGTTGGCCATAGTAGCTCAGTGGTTTAGAGTGACCGTACGGAGAGCGGGAGATCCGTAATTCAAATCCCGGCTATGGCATTGAATTTTTCAGTCTGACTCTATTTGAAAAGTTAAACTAACAACAAGGAATATCTCGGAAATGATTAGCTCAAAATATTATATAAATTGTTTACTTTAAAGAAATCTACATTTTCTGTGTTGTAAAATTTGGTTTATATCTTGCAGTTTGCTAGTTACACAGAAGTCATTCAGAATGAAGAGGATTTCTGAGGGCATTCCCGGAAAATTGAATGCATACATTTCATTGGTCATGAAAATATTGTAATTTTCTGATATTTTAGTGTAATTTTTTAGACCAAATTTTGAGAAAATTAAAATGTTCGAAAAATGTTCCATGTAAAGGATATTCTGGGGTGAAGGGAAATCTTTTGAAGATGCTTAACTTAATATGAAATTTCGTATTTAACGAATCTTTGGTTTTTCAGTTATACTGTTCACACACACACACACACACACACACACACACACACACACACACACACACACACACACACACACACACACACACACACACACACACAGTGCTTTTAAATATATGAAGTACTGAAGTCCTTAAGTACTTTTAAATATATGTTCAGGCGATTCCAAAACTTTTCTCAAAGTTTTGGATGAAATGCAATACTTTGACTAGTTACTATACATAGTAGAGGAAGCAAAAACGCTTATTTTGGATTTAGGACATCTTCATAGGGGGAAACATATTGCTTCCCCTGTTTACTATAGATGCGTAGTAGAGAAAGTAAAAATGGATTCTTTATTAAAACAATGATAAATATAGGTGGTTGACAGAATTTAGATGCTTCTTTTGGAAAATTATCATTCCTTACGTTGACAGGTAGCACTGATAAGAGAGCTTGATCCGCTAATTTTAGTACTCTTACATGGTACCTAAAATGTTATTTGTTGGTCCTGCTGATCCATCAAACCCTTATTTTGTTCATATATATTGTTTATTAATGCAGTTGGTGTACCCCTACACAGAATATTCCTTAGGGTGCTTTCCCCTATGCAGAGGGTATCGTTCACTGCGTCCTCCAGCCGCACCCGACCGTAAGCCGAGCTCTTGACTTTTAGGAAAGCCATCTTTCCATCAGGGTAGCTATTCAAGGCTGAGTGCACCCCGAACTAGACCTCCCAGTGGGGAGGAAAAGTCCCACACCGCTACCGCGGATCGACTCCGGATCTGCCTAGGGACAGGCAGATTCCAATGTATAAATCTATAAAAGTAGCCACGCAATGAAAATATGACTGATATCGTGTGTGTTTCAACTGTTCATGTTTCGGCCTTCGCCCTCAAATGGACCCTCTGCCTTCACGTCCTGAGTTCATCATTAATTCGACGTAAACTTCCATTTATTACGCATGCATTTATCAGGTCATATGTGTATATTTATCTATATACACATGGCAACGCAGCGTGTAACCTCGCAACGTGCAAAATTTAGAGATAGCGATTCAAAACAAAAGTATGTAGGGTGCATTATTTTTTTTTTAAATTTATGTCCGCCGCAACGTTAAGTTATATCGGACGGTGAATGAATTAGGTGAAATGATGCTCAAATGAGTCCAGGGTCCATGGAGCGTAGAGTTACCCGACATTCGTCTTGAAGAATAAGGGAAAACCCCGGAAAATCCTTATCTAGGTAACTCATCCTGACCGAGATTCGAACTCGGGACCTCTTGAACGTGAGGCAGACATGCTACCGTCTACGCTACCGAGGCGGGCATGTAGGGTGCATAATTCATTTTATAATGAGACTGTCATCGCTACTAAAGTGTTCACAGTAGTAAAGCAGAAGCAGCAGCTATCATATAATTTGGGAAGTTACATGTCGTTGATTGGCTAAATTTAGATATGAATCAATTCTTACTTAATGGAAGCAGGTAGCGACCGCATTCTTCATTGGCTGGAGTAGATTTCGTTGCTATTCTGCTTCCATTCATTAGGAATCAGCTCATATTAAACGTTAGCCAATCAGAAATGTTGGAATATTTTCACCAGCTGGAGCTGTTTTGCTTTACTGCTGTGAACATTACATCAGTATACTTATAAAATGGACTGTATCAAGATATGAGAGGAGGTTACTTTCATGTAGTAAGTGTATTCATCATACATCTTCTTCTTCCCCGTCTCCTTCTCCTACTTCTAGTGCGGTAGAAATTAATATCCGCTACAGTTTTCTGTCAAGTAAAAGAAAAGCATAAAGCAGTATGTTATAGTTGCAAGCTATATAAAGTATTTGTACTGTTTGCCAACGAAAAGAAAGACCCTGACAGGAATGTACCACCCTTACACAGGTGGAAAGGACAGTGAATGTGTGTTTCAGAGAACACATACTACACAAGGAGTAGAGCCATTAAAATGCGCCCTTTTCACTCAGTACTCTAAAACCTAGAAGATTTATTCACAAAAGTAGAAGGCATCAGAAAGTTTTTGAATGGGCTGTAACTGAACTGACTCGACCCGAGTGTCATAAACAACTGCCAGGTAGAGGGTATCGGAACAGTGTCTAACCTCTCCTGCACCTCATTCCCCTGGGACTTTCTTTGCTGTGGCAAACTATTACTCTGTTCGTTATGAATCATTGAAAATATTAAATCATCTTTTCATAATTGTAGTAGAGTGGAAATCGGCACAGTAAAATTTGTTCTGTTAAGAAATCGTGTTACGTATAACAGTATCAATGGGCACTTTGTGATGAATATTAATCATGATGGGCTCAATATCAACTTTTTGATGTACTCTTCTTTCGTCCACAAAGTAGATTATCCTTGTAGTAATCTCGAACAGATTTTAAATATAAACTTACAAATGATGAACCCACTTGGCAGGGATTTCTTTAGACTTTTTCATGAATAACATATAATAACTTATATAAATATTGTGTGTTATTATAAAAAGGGCTAAAATAGTACTTTCACTGTAAAGGAAAATTTCAACTGTGTAAAAAGAAATCAGCATCGGAAAAAATGGAAATGCCAGTATATCTAATCCAAAAATGTCAATGAAATTAACGACAATTTTTAAGATTTGCAAAAATAAAAAAGGTAAAATATTTTGGGTAAAAGGAAACGTAAGTTTCATTAATAATATTGGAAAAGGCAGTAGTTGTTTTAAAAGTTAGATTATTAGAGGCAACAAGTCTAACCTTTAAGCCTAGCCACCACTAGCAGTTGGAACTCAGTTGTCTTTGGGAAAATAAAAGGGAAGTGACAAAACAAAATCGGTAATTCTAGTGGTAAATTGGTAGCGATAAGCAAAAATTTTCGATTAGCATGCAGTGCAGTATTGATCAAAAGTAATAAGGCAGATAAGTGAAATCGAGTTCATATTGCAGTCGACACCTGAAAGTATGTCTAGTCCCTTATTGCTGTTGTTTATATTTCTACATTGCTACAGATTTGTTATTATAAGTCTATATGACCCTCGAGCTATCAATCACGTTTCTTTTAATGATTTTTCACCTCTGCTTTTCTCGTTATAATATAAGGGAAGTGCAAAGCAGCAGTTGTATTGTCCAAGCGACCTGTGTTCCTGGAACAGCTGTCATATGCTACACGCCCTACCTCAGACAACAAAGAACTCTAAAACCCTTGACCTGTTTTATTACCGCAACACTTTATGACCGGAGTAATGTCACATAGATCAGACGTAGAGGTGCAGAAACCTTTCTTCTTTTCTTCACAGTCAAGAAAGCATATCCTTTTTGTCTGTAATTTCTTTCGTCCATTTCTTTATTTTCGCACTTGTTTTTCAGTTTTAACTTGCTACTTTCTCTCTCTGTTTATTTTATTTTCGTTTTGTTTTCTGCGTTTTCTTTCCTTTTTCTACCAGCTTGTTGCACATTCTTACCTTTTCATGACTCCTTCCCAATTTTCTTTTAATTACATTTTGATACCGGTATTTTGCTTTAAATGTGCATTATGAGATCTGAATTAAAAGAAAAGAATTTTTATAAATAGGTTCGTGTGTACTTATGTCTGTGAAAGGATACCTCAACAAGGTCTTCCAAAGATGAGACACAAAAATGTTCAAGAAACTTTCCCACCCCTGACTAATCTTCATATAGAATATTTTTCGAACTTCTGAGTTTTTCAAAAATAACTGAAACGACCTAGATTAAAATACCGTATGTTTCAAATATTTTAATGCCAAATAAAATGTGCAACCTTGGAGGGGGGGGGGATGGGGGAGCAAACTCTGGAAGCGTATATTTTTCTAAGTCCACATTCTGTCCACGGCCGGTTTACAATGATGTTACGGAACGTGTCTCTTTAGCTTCGTCCTACTGAATCCTCTAATTAATTAGTAAATAATAATAATAATAATAATAATAATAATAATAATAATAATAATAATAATAATAATAATAATAATAATAATAATAATAATAATAATAATAATAATAATAATAATAATAATAATAATAATAATAATAATAATAATAATAATAATAATAATAATAATAATAATAATAATAATAATAATAATAATAATAATAATAATAATAATAATAATAATAATAATAATAATAATAATAATAATAATAATAATGATAATGATAATCATGATGAGAGAATGTTCACATATTGTATATTGTTTCATATGTTTCGTGCATATTCACATAGAGAATACTTCCTTTCTCTCGCACACTGTAGTGTGCGATACAGTGTGCGAAAAATTTATTCTCATAATTGACTCAGACATAACTGAAAGTCAGTTACTAAACGTGCATAGACATGCGAGCGGTCATAGACAAGTATGTAGGAGCTAGACCTACAATGGTTCGAATCCCAGACTTCATTTTTATTTTTATTGTAGAAATAAAAATTTGTATTACCACATTGTAATATAACTTCCATTTGTTAAGGCTTGCTTGATTTTATGGCGTTTATGCTCAGACACAAAAACTGAAAAACTCTACTCTGTTTTTAAACTAATTGAAATAAATGTTTTACTCCTATGTGTATAATCAAATAAAAATGGAAATTAACTAAGTAGTGGATGTATAAACCTTCTATTTCTTTTACTGCCCTCATTCTGCGGGGATGCATGAGATCAAATGCCTAGTGAAATTTTCACGAAAGGATACCTCGCATTATATGCCAGCAACATTCATAATAGATCAATGAGCCTGAGTGTTTACACAACCAATATTAAGGCAATTTTTTAATAACATTGCACTTTTTTTTAAAACGACAATAATATGTTATTTGCGTTTATATAAATGACTGATTTTAAAATATTATTATTTATCTTCTCAAGAAGATTGCTATTAAAGTGACAATAATAAAAGAAATATGCACATCAAGGATTCGAACTCATGTTGGTCTACTTACGAGACCTGTGTGTTCTACCGCTCGTCTACCACGCATACGGCGAAGGTACAAGGCACTATCTGTCGCATTAGCTTTGAAATAAAGCCAGAGAGGTATTAAAGTATACATTGAAACAATTAATTGTTCTTTCACACTAGCTGTGTATAGGTCAAAAGTATTGAAAGGTAGAGTCAGACTGAAAACTTCAATGCCATAGCCGGGATTCGATCATTGATTTTTTTAAATATGACTCTACCTTTCCAAAGCGTATATTGTGAACGCAGCGTCAGCGAATGTTTCCGATGTTTTCCGAATTGATCTTCGGTTCTGGTAGCTGCTCTTTCTGTTCCTTTTTTTTCCCCCCTAAGAGTGTATAATTTTAACTTCCTGGGAATGTCCTCAGAAATTCTGTACATCCTGAATGACTTTTGTATATCTGGTAAACTGTAAGAGACAGAAAGAATCTTACTACAGAGAAAAATTGGAGCTCGTTAAAACATACAATTTATGTCAAATACGTAATTTTTTCTCTCTTCACAATGAAAGGAGAATGGGATTTCATAGCCATCATTTAGCGACCACCTCTTAAAACATTTCGCTATGGATTAAAACCTACTGTATTCCTATTTCCCGTTACCCCTACAAGTTAGCAAATGGTTATCCGAATTATAGTGTATAGATAAAAGGAAAAACGGCTGTACAAGATTACAAAATGTTGTGTGAGTGTAATACAAAAGATTATTCGTTTTATCGCTTGTTAATGTTATATCTAGAGTACTCTTTCCCTCTTATGTTTTCTATTTTAATTTTATTTCTCTGGCTCCTGTCTGTCTGCTCGCGTGTAGAGTTTATGGACTACTGCACCCATATATGACGAACATCGGCGAAAAATGAGGGTACTTTATATGAGGAGTATCACAAGACCGCAGTTTTTGCCGTTGGTTCAAAATATATCTATTAAAATTTCAAAGTAGTGGAGTTTAATACCTTAAGACCTAACCCGAACTCAAATTTTGTGAAAATAGCGCATCAATAGCAACTGGACTTATTTGTATTCTTCGTGTATATATCTATATAGTTATAGCAGCAATACATTTAGTTTATTTCATGATAAAGAAAAGCAGGTGATGGCGATGAAGATAATAATGTGCAGTGTTTAACGCCCGGTTTTACTATATAAGGCACTGCAGGCGGTGACACGAATGATGCATGAGATGAAGATGGAGCACCGGTGGAATGAGATGGAAGGGGAAACCAGAGATCCCACCCCAGCGCCGTGTTGTCCACCACAAATCTCACATGCAGTCGCTTGGGATCGAGCCCGGGCCGCCATGTTGGGAGCCAAGTGGTCTAACCGCTCGGCCACGGCGCGGCCTGATAACAACAGCGACGACGACGTCGACGACGACAACAATCTGCAAAACAGAACCCTATATACGGAGAGAAATAGGAGGGCATTGTAAGAATAGTAGATGTTTTACGTTCTATCTAATAGTCATTGGACGATGAATAAATGATATTATGTTCAAATGAACACGGGATCCATACAGTTTAGATTCAGTCGATATTTGACCTCTAAGAATAAATGGAAACACTGGAAAGTACCATCCCGGCATTACGTGCCCCAACCAGAAGCGAATTTGTATTAAATTTATCTTAAAAGTGTGCCGCAACCCACACGAGGCAGACAGGGAAGTTTATCTTTTATTTCTGTTTTATTTATTTCTAAATTTTATTTTACTGATTCGGCAGTAACTTCTGTGGTCATTTTGGAGACTTTGATTTGTAAAACAGTTGACAGTGTTATGGAGGTTTTGTTAACGTTGGAGCTATTAAGTTTTATAATTAAACATATTGACAATCACTCCCACATTCGTATTTTCAGACTGCTGGGAATATAAAAATGGTTTGGTTGGAGGAAATTCTTCATTCCAGTTGGAATCGAACCTGGCGCATATCTGGGTTGAAAAGAAGACGACATTGTTAGCTGCAGCCGTTTTAAAATTCCGGTTAATGATAATTAAGCACGTTACCAGAAAGCACATATACAAATGGATGACGTCAAATATCTAACTGTGCTCATTTCATTTTTGCTTTAAAGGATTGTTTGTATTAAATATGGAAGTAAAATCGAGAAATTTACTGGACTTCGACATGAATGTGTAAATAAAGTAAAACTTTCACCTCTCTCTTTCTTATTGTTTGTAATATTCGTGGCGTGAATCGGGTAGTGTGAAAACTTGCAAGGTCCTCTTAATATTTCCATATACCTGGAATATCCTAATTGTAAATAGATTTTCATATCATAATCAAGAATAGTGTTCTCTTCTGTTATAGTTTGTAGTATAGGAGAATCGCGTTACTTCCGTAACAAAGCGAACGCGCCTGAACTTAACGCTGAGCGCATTTGTCTCATTGTGGTTCATTAAGTGTTTCATCATTATTGATGCTTGCAACATAAGGGAAGGTATAAAATCGATTATGATTCTAAGGTTTTACTTATAAACCTCGTCTTTTCCCTACCTCTATAAGGAAAGGTCACATTTCGAGAGGTCAGAGGCATGGATCCACGCCTTCCAATATATCTTCTGGAAAAACGTTGCTGATGCTAATGCCTTGCATTCTGTGTTAGCAATCCAAAACCATCTGGCTGGTTTTAAAGTTTTTGCACAAGTTAAGGTATACATTGAGTCCAATATTGTATTCAGTTCAGTATGCATGTGTGCAACTTGTTCTCGAAATCGAAAAATATAGTTTACAAATCTTAGTAATTATTATATTACCAAAATGATTACTTTTGCTGGAAAAGTTCTGTATCCCTTTGAAATTGCTAAGTGTGTTTTAAAGGTGTCTTATGTTCTATTTTAGATTAATTGTTATTTCGGTTTCTATTCTTATATTTTCACATGTAAATTGTAAACATTTATACACTACATTTAAGAAGAAAATTCACAAATTCAGTATTCCTAAAAGTTCTTTCAAACAAGGAAGCATTTTTAAGAATTAGAGGTTTGAGAATTTACTGCACGACACATCATGGTGAAGTGCATTATAAATAGTTTCTTCAAACGTTGTTTCAAATTTTGTGCTTTTATTTATTTATTTATTTTTGAAGGAATCTGAATTCATAATTTTTAGAAATTGGTTATAGATGGCAACAAATTCTTCATAAGTCTTTTATTTTATCCCGGTGCCTTATATATGTGTGGTTTTTCGCAAATGCGATTAGCGCGATAAAGTGCGAAATTAACTCAAAATGCGATATAAATGCGAAATCTTACATTTCCCCAAGTAATTATCTTCTTCCGAATGCTTTTTTTTCTGGAAACTTTAACTGAAGAGTCTTTAGAACCTTTGTATGTTTAGAAAGACATAAAGTAGGTGACCACTCTCTGGAATGTGGAAAGCAACCCTTCGCGCTAAATTAGCTCATTGTTCTAAGATTACCCATATTTATGTATGTTTGGTACCTGAAGAGAGTTCAGTTGTTTAACAAAAGAAATCCCTCTTACCACGCGCCATGACTCAAAATACAATCTTCACAACCCATTTAACGTAAAATTTCAATCCTCGTCTCTGAAAACCAATAGCAATCCTAATTTTAAGGAAGTGATAAACACATTTTAATTCCAGTTGGAGTTCTTAGATGCCAAAGTTCCGATTTTCATTGCTCTGTTCTGTTTTTCGTTCATTCTATGCGTAGGTCACGTCAATAGGTAAGTGCGAAGATGGTAGGAGCAAAAATATCAAACAGCGGGCAGAGGCGAAAAATGTGTCAAATGTCTTTCTCCAAGACGTTGGTAAGCTGTCCCTGCTGGCAGATTTTAAGTCAAAGTAAAAGTAAGATCCCATTTTTTGTGATGTTAAAAGGCATAGTTTTGTTAAGGGATATGAATAGTTTCATTCACAACTGATACAAACCACGCAGAATAATAAAGATTTAGACTGTCTGCAAGTGCTGTTGGCTCTTAAGCTCAAATACCAAGAGATTGCCCGAGCAGTTCTGCAATGTATTTGGGATCCTACCAAAAGCGTAGATGCTGAAAGATATTCAGTAAATATAATTTGATTGTGAGTGACAGGAGAACCCAAATGACAGAACAGAATTTTGAAATATGTTCAGTGCTTTCATTCAGCAGGATTACTGAATCATAAACTAGGCTACTTTTGTACATTTGCTTTTTATTGTGCTAGTTTTACATCAGTATGGATTTATCTTTTTGTGTTATGCAGTATGCTTTAGTCTGTATCAGATTGATCTACATTTCTGTGTATTGCTTTAACCTATATTAATCTGAAATAAATTGACACTTTATACACTTTTAACTCACCGTCATTAATAACACTCCATAAATGTGTTTTAAAGTTCATATCTATAATATTAATATTCATCATTTAACAAAATTAACTCAAACTTTCCTCAAAATGCTATAAAATGCTAAATTGCAAATGTATAAATGCTACAAAATGCTAAATGTAAAAATCAAAATGCTAAATTTCTGATTTGAAAACGCTAAATATCACTACCCCTACTTATATATCAACAGATGAAATCAAATGCAGTAGCACAAAATTTTGGTACAATACCGATGCAAATGGAATTCTAATACTTTTGCTTTCTTTCAAAATACATAAAAAGTGTTGAGCGAGGTGGTGCCGTAGTAACGTGTGCGACTCGCATTCAAGAGGTGGCGGGTTCTATCCCCATTGACCACGCCCACTGACTTGCGTTTTTCGAAGTTTCCTTTGTCATTTAGGCGAATACTGGATGTTTACTCTAATACCTTGATTTCCTTTCCATAATTTTCCGTCATTTAATTTTCTTATCATATTTCAGGAATAATAATAATAATAATAATAATAATAATAATAATAATAATAATAATAATAATAATAATAATAATAATAATAATAATAATAATAATAATAATAATAATAATAATAATAATAATAATAATAATAATAATAATAATAATAATAATAATAATAATAATAATAATAATAATAATAATAATAATAATAATAATAATAATAATAATAATAATAATAATAATAATAATAATAATAATAATAATAATAATAATAATAATAATAATAATAATAATAATAATAATAATAATAATAATAATAATAATAATAATAATAATAATAATAATAATAATAATAATAATAATAATAATAATAATAAATTTAACTATGCTGTAAATTACCCGGCTCATATCACCGTCACAGGTGTGACGCAATTTTGTCTCGCAGTTCTTTTACGAGCCAGTAAATTTACTGACATGGTACTGTCGCTTTCAAGCACATTTAAAACCATCGGTCCGGGCCGGATTTGAACCCGCGACCTTTCAGATATATTTATAGGCTCGTGGTATATGTCATTTCCAGAAAAATGGCGCGGATGCATGCACATCGTAAGAATATTCCACGTTAACACTAGAGGGCTGCTGGATCGATGGGTGTTTTTTTTTTTTTTTTTTTTTTTTTTTTTTTTTTTTTTTTTTTTGCCTTCTCCGCCGGTTCCAGCAGTAGGAAAGTGTTAGGGATTTGCGCGCATCTCTGTGGCATGTCTAATCTGCGGCCGGTACAGTCTGTGGTTCCCGCATACCATCCGTTTCTCTTTGGAGGCGTTAGCCACAATATTTTGATTAAGTCACCGTGAGTGAGGTGTCCTCCTGCGTTATCTACCTTGTATCTGCTAGGTAACTCACGTACTTCACTTTCCTGCTAGAGAATTTTACAGAAAAAATAAACATGCTTGCCATGTTGTATTTTTATTCAGTTTTGAAATACGAATTTTGCCTATGGGGTTTAATGGAAATCTTGTATTCCACTAAAAAAATTCATATCAATATTTCACCAGCAGTGCATATTTTGATCCTTTTGTGTGTGTGTGTGTGTGTGTGTGTGTGTGTGTGTGTGTGTGTGTGTGTGTGTGTGGACAGAGTATAACTAGAGAGAGAGAGAGAGAGACAGAGACAGAGACAGAGACAGAGAGACAGAGAGAGAGAGAAATGGAATCAATATCAAGCTTGGTGGTCGAGTTCAGAACCTTTCAAGTACGCGGCATGAAGATTTTCACAAAAATCTCTCCCATGCTAACTTTATCGAAAATCTGTAGTTATTTATTTATCTTTGTTTCATTTTGTTAAAAATGCCTTCCTTCTATGTTGATTAAAATATTTTCATGATTTCTGCATGACTAATATGTTCAATTTTCTGCGAATAACGTATGAGATCTTCATTCTCTGTATAATTGGTAAACCATTAGAGATAAGACAAAATCTTACTGCATGAAAATATAGGTCATGTTGAATTTTCTGTATAATGGAAATTAATCGTTCGTCCACATTAGCCGTGTGTAGGCGATGATTTGAATAGGTAGAGTCAAATTGAAAGATTCAATATTATAGCCGGGGTTTGAACCAGATCTCCCTGTCTCAGTCCGGTTGCTCTTAACCATTGAGCTACTATGGCCAGCATGCCGTCATGACTTTAAATTCTTCAACTGAATCGTATGTTTTCCGGCAAACCTCTAAGGGTTTTCATATACAATGAGATGCACACCTTTTCATGGCGACTTACTATGCTGTACAGAGGTATCTTTTAGACGTGGCATATGATTTATTGTTGCACAGTAGTTATGGTCAAGTCCACTTGTTTATTTGTAAGAAAAGGGGGTGTCTGTCATCTAACCCATTAGCTTTATCAGCAGTCTGCTGGTGAAAACAGAGATCTTATCCCCCACCGTCGATTTGCATGACGTCACTCGCGCACATCCCGCGGCTAACGAAAGAGACCGGCTTCGGCACTACAGGGGAACTTTCGTGTGACGTCACACAGTCTGAGAGATTGGACAGCGTAGCGCAGAAGTTACATTGTTTTGTTAGTGAACTGAATGATTGTGAATAAACAGTATTCCACATATGTTCATCATTCTAGATAATTATACTTTAATTAACATAATTATTTAAGTAATATTATATTAGAAGGGATTTTATGTATCGGAACTGATTTTTGGTATACTCTTACTACTATTATGTATTTCAAATGGGAAGGCGTTTGTCCTTGAGCGCTACTAGACGAGCAACCAATCGGAGTCGTGCGGTATTGTATTACATTCCCGCTAAGTGGTGTGTGAGGAGCGCCAACCTAATCAATCTGTATGAAATAATATTCGCGCTAAGACAAGAATTCAGATATTGCCGAAACTGATCCATGTGGAAGGTAGAGAGTAATGTATCTAGCATAACCATGAAAACCCCATATTTTTAGCTCAAATAGTTTTTCTAATACAAATAAATAAACCACTATTACCTGTATAATAACAATAAATCGCGACGTAAGCACTGTATGAATATCATTATTGGTTGGCATGTATGCGTGTACGTATATTTGTAATTACTTAGAATTGAAACGTAAATGTTTGACATGACGTGATAGAAGAATTGCTTTGAATAATACAATTCGAGCGAGAGGAAACAAATTTCCGGCTGCCCTGGCAGAACGTGTCTGGTCACATTATATCTTTGTTTATGAATGGTTCGTAATCACTATTTACTCTAGAGAGTTCAAATTGGTTGGTGTGTATGTATGTACATATACTTTTAATTACTCAGAACTGAAATTTAAACTACTGACATGACGGATAAAAGAATTGCTGTTAATAAGTCAAGGTGTTAAATTTGAGAAAGAGCAAACACATTTCCTGTTAGTCTGTGGAATGCTGTATGCTTATGTTTATGAATGAATGCTGGATAAGAAGTGTTTATTTACTCAGGAGAGTTCAGATCAATATCATTCAGTTGTTCTTTACACAACAGTAGAGTAAGAGTTAAATAGTGCAATGGCTTCTTGCGGTGAATTTAGTGGCGAGTCAAAAAGGCTGGTATTGCGAAGTTAGGCTCGAAGTACTATTTTTAAGGTGTACACGTTCTTCAAAACTTTTTCGGAAACAACTAAAAATGAGTTATTACAAAGAGTACTTTCGTTTAAAAACACGGAAAAAGTGTATCAGCTGGATCAACTTGCAATTGAAACGGGACACGAGGTAATACGCCTCCCACCTTACCACTGCCAATATAATCCAAGTGAGTTGGTGTGGGCTCAAATAAAAAGGGGCATTGCAAAAGTAAATAATATTTTTAAACTGACGGACGTTAAACGACTTGTTTACGAAGAAATTGACAAGGTAACACAACAGGACTGGTAAAACTGCGTGAGGCATGCAGAAAACCTTCAGGAAGACGATTTTAAGAAACAAATAGCACGTGACGAGATCTTGGAACCTATAATCATAAATTTGCAAGACTCAGACGATGAAGACAGTGACAATGACGAATTGTCTCTTAACGGAAGTGACATTGACAGCGATATGGATGAGCCACTGGCAGTTCCATTGGATTAGAAAAACAGGTAATTCATAAACTATAATTATTATCTTAAAATATACAGAATTTGCGAAAATGCTTTTTACAATTTTGATTTTGGCAACTGCATAATTGTAAAAGTTTGTAAAATATAATTTGCTTGCCCTTAAGTCTGCGCCAAGCAGACGTGCATGTTGTATGTGTGTGCGAGGGAGACGGACATATAAAAGGAGTGGGGTAACAAGCTGACAACGCTGAGTGTGATACGGCATCTGATTAGCTGGACTCCAGAACCCTTCCCATTTCAAACACATAATAAGCAATATTACGCTTCTTATAATTACTTACGTACTTATAATATATACCACTTATGTTATTATACTTTTTTAGATCTATAAACATGATACTTTAAACAATAAATAAATAATGCATAAATT
The DNA here is from genome assembly GCA_030765055.1 of Mantis religiosa. Classification (NCBI taxonomy): domain Eukaryota; kingdom Metazoa; phylum Arthropoda; class Insecta; order Mantodea; family Mantidae; genus Mantis; species Mantis religiosa. The sequence continues at coordinate 341,101,021 of CM060950.1, read as the reverse complement.
ATAAGATACAGTATATCGCTCACCTTCAAATAAAGTTTTCAGAAGACATTTTGAATCCCTTTTTCCTATGTTGGAATTTAAAAAAAAAAAATACTTATATTTCTCGCACAATAATTTCAATTCAATTGTTTATCGAATCAGGAACTATGAATGTAAAATGTTAGGATAATACCTAGAAAAAATCCAAGAAGTTGAGGTAATTAAATAAACAAATGAGAATTATATGCAATTACACCACTATATGGAGATATTTATACGTACCAAACGTATGAGGTGATCCTTGTTTTCTTTCAAACTTCATACTTTAGCATAATTATTTTTACAGATATTAGTGATATGTCCACAGGTTTAACACTGATATATACACCTAGTATATACAAAGTACAGAATGTAATGTAATCCATCAAAACAGTTTATGGAAGAAGTCTTATGATCACAAATAATGTCAAAATTTATGTTTTCAATTTTTTTACTTTTCTTGTAGTGTCTGAATCACAAGACTTCTCATTGGCAATTTTAACAAAATTACTAATCAGTATTTTGATTCTCAACTGGGGTCTTCTTATGCAAATATTTACATTCAGTACCAGTATTCTGTACATCTGATCTCAGAAATTTAATTTTACAAATTTTCTGAGCTACAGAGAGCTGTTTCCCAGAGGTTAGGGAATTTTGAGAATCTCTTGCTAATAATGACATTGTATGCCATGCCAAACCAACAGTGAATACTACTTTGTCTGTGGGTAATGTTAATTTTCCTCTGTCCAACTCCTTTACAAAGTCATATGAAGAATCGACTTCCACTTGTTTATTTAATTGGAGCCATGAACTGCATATATTACACTTAGGTTTACGTAGCACTTGTCTAGATGCAAATACCCCCAAATATGTCAGTATTGACACTGTATCATTAGGAATTACTTGCATTTCAAACTCTTCGTTCAGAATATCAGAAAAACAATTCAGGTCAATATCATTATCATAATTTTGTTGGGTAGGTAACAGTTCTTTCAGATTTACACTACCATTATGAGCAGCAAACAACACAGTATTTTTAAATCTCAATTTCCTCTCATTTTCCAATACCTGTAAGTAAGTTATATAGTAGTTTGCACCACTTATCTGTCTGTATGATCCAAAACGACTCTCCAAATTATTATTCTGAAATTTGCTTAGCAAAATGTAATCAATTTTGTATTTCTCAAATAGATATGGGATGATTTCTAGGAAAAATTCTAGCGTGGTAATCAAGGTCTGGAATGTCTGCGGAGTTACAGCATTTACTGATGGAACAGACACCCTCCAAATTTTTAGCCAATGACACATTTTATTTATAAATTGAAACTGCATATCTCTTTGGCTTTTAATGGCCTCTCTGTATGGATCGTTGAATCGTTTCCCTTCGAACACACTTTTAACATTAACTATTTTCCATCAGTTAACAATGATATTTAAGAAATTTGCAGTCTCATCAATATTTTCAGAAACACCAAGATCTTTTGTGACCTGTTTCAAGGCCACAATGTTATTGTCATTGAAAATTTTCAATGCCAAGCTCACATCCTGCTTCTGAATTGACGATGGATATAACACTTTGGCGGAAAGTGTGTGCCCATATTTAACTAGGCTTTTTTGATACATCAACTCTAAGTGCCTGTATTGAGCTGAAAGTATACTGGAGTGATGATTGAAATCAGGAAAATATAAGTTCTTATTTGCATTTCTTTTGGTCTCCCAATTATTTCTGATACATTTTAAAATGTGGACGGTGTCAAATATAAAGAAAAGCCTTCTTGATGAGTCTAGTGGGTGAGTAATGCTAGGCTGCAAAATTTTATTTGGGGTCATAAGTTCATATGCTTTTCTGTACACAATATTATTGTCTGCAATTAAACTAATAACTGTAAAGCTAATTCTTTCCAACATACCCAGAACTTCTATATAATGTATGTCTTCAGTTGTTCACTTGTTAAATTGATAACTGGTATAATGGAAACGACATCAACATATTTAGAAAGTAATGAGGATATCATGAAGACTTGAGCAGTTTTTGCACATTTCTGAGCATCAGTTGTACTACTGCCATAAATCGCACCTCATTTAAATGACAGTTGTGGCTGAATGTATATTTCATCCATCACGAGAGATTCTAAGTGTTCATGATGACTTTTTAAATGTTTAAATCTGTTTTCCAAGAAAGAACTACTTTCCAAGGACAATTTATAGAACGAAATTAGTTTCTACAGTGTACGTGGGTGTGGCAAAATCAACATATCGCATTTCCTTAGTGCATTATAGGCGGATGACGAATGGACATAAAGTGTGGAAGCAAGAATCATGCATTTGTTGCCATAACACCTGTTATTCTTTGGAGTCTGTGCCAGATTTAATTGCTCTAAAATAAACTTCATATGCTCATTCTCATCATGGTTTGGTAGAGACTGCAGCAGCTGGATAGCAGATTCTATTATATCTCTAACTGTGGGTAATATTTCACCATTTTCAATTTGTGTCATAACACTATCCAAAACATTTAATGAATTCAATTTTTTCACATTAATACTGGAAGCATTGATGCAAACGTTGTCCAGTACAACAGTATTAAGTTAAATCATCTTTTACTGTTATAAAAGAAATGACACAAGGTGTGCCATTATTTATATCCATTAAACAAATATAAATTGTTCTTTCGTCCTTAGGCCGCACCGTGGCTCAGTGATTAAACCGCTTGGCTCTCACCAAGGCGGCCCGGGTTCGATCCCACGTGACCGCAAAGTGAGATTTGTGATGGACAACACGGCGCTGATGTGGGTTTTCTCCGGGATCTCCGGTTTCCCCCGCCATCTCATTCCACCGATGCTCCATCTTCATCTCATGTATCATCAGTGTCACCACCTGCGGTGCCGTATGTAGTAAAAGCGGGTGTTAAACACTACACACTTCATTTCTCTCGTCCTTAATTACTGTCCAATTAGCCTTACCGGAATTTATTTTTCTTATATCTACAAAAGAAATAATGCTATCTTCATTATTAAATCCCTTTCCACGTGCTGTTTATTTGATTGAATGCTGTCTCGAAATGCCTGGACCAAATTTTCGTCTTCTTTATCAGCAAGACGTTTTATTTTGGGAATCGTTTTAGAACAGAAAGAGGGTGTATTAGGAAATGTTGTTGGTACAGCATTTTCTGTGAGTTTAGGGATTTTCCTTTCATATTCTATTAACTCTCCCTTTAAAGAGGAAATCCTGTCTATTCTTATAACACGATTCCTCAAAATGCTTTATGCACACAAAATGTTTTTTTTTTTTTTTTAATTTCGAAAAATCTGTCGGAATATGCCGTAGCGAAATCTTACGAAGATTTTCGTCTTTTGGTAGTGGAAATGTAGTTTTTTCACTTTCTTTGTCATAATTTGATCTACACCTAAAGACACTACAACGTCGAGGCATTTTTTACAATTCTGAGTACCTAAAAAGGAAAATAATAATAGTAATAATAACATTAACTTGTATCCACCATGTGGTTGAACACAGAAGTTATTATTTCGTTCAATAATGGAGATAATTTTTTCTGTACATTTAAACAGAAGATAGAACTATATAATATCACATGCATAATAAAAGAATAAGCAGCATTTACTAAAATAAATGCTTCAATCTAAATTCAAGCGAGAAGATGCACTATGGTATCGAAGCCGTTAGAACGTTCCCAGAGGTTAACCTACAGCCAACTTGAAAACACTACTAAATACATAAAATTTACGAACAAACTGGCATGTGTGTTAACTACATGATAATATAACAATTTTTCACTAACCTGAACCACTAAATATTATTCATTTCACTAGTTAACAAAGTAAAACAATATAACGGTTAAACGTATACTCGACAGGTCAGGACTGCTGTGATCAGCTGATTCAAAGGCGCCATAGCCTGTCTTTCGTTAGCCGCGCGCACATCCAAGCAAGGTCACGCGCCACCTCTAAAAATACCTCTGCAAGTACTTATGTCCCATGCTTCATTAGGTAAATTCTATATAATGTTGAACCTTTTTGTGACGTTTGTAATAAAATTTATGAGAGTATTTTTTTTCAATGTTCTACATCACCGTTCCTTTATTTCTCTCAAAGTCGTGCAAAGACCAGGGAGTTTCAAAGCTAGCATATATTTACCCGCCTTTTAAAGGTTTGACTACTAAATTAAGCTCCTTTCATCTTGTTATTTACAACGAAATGTGTGATGAAATCATTTATACAAATGTTCATCTGGATTAACATGAAGCACAGAGAAAAATAAGATATAGCTAGATGGGTTTGTAGAATAGACATGTAAATAACAATAGGGTGTAGCAGGTCTCTCTCTCTCTCTCTCTCTCTCTCTCTCTCTCTCTCTCTCTCTCTCTCTCTCTATCTCTCTCTCTCTCTCTCTCTCTCTCTCTCTCTAGCCTTTACGTCAAACGCTTGGCCGTTAATTTCCTGGTTCCGAAACATGGTGTGAAGTATTCTAAAATATGCCGTTTAAAATTCGAACTGTGGTTACAGTATTATGTATTGTTGCTTCTCCCCAATACTTAGTTTGGTTTGCTAACCAATTCCCACGTTTACTAACAATATTCCCGTCAACCTCAGGGACAAATCCATTCTTTTATTATACACCTGGTTCGGTTTCAGTCTAGCGAGTTTTGAATGCAGCTCGTTTAAGTTGTTGGTAATTTCGTTTCATCACGGATCCGTGGATTTAAAGAAGAATTAATTGTTAAAAGTTAGCACTTCTGTTAGTTTGTGAGCTTGAAAACTAATGCAAAGATGAAGCCTTCTCGAAGTTTACACGGATTTAATTCACGCCTGAGGAAAGACGATGAGAGGACGGCATTGGAACATTGGAAAGTGGAACGGGGAGGTTACATCATAAGGAGGGTCTAGGAAAGTGAGGGCGGAACGATTCTGTCGTGACTTGACGGGCCGCGGGTTCAAATCTCCGCGCCCTGACACCAGGAAATAGATTTTCAAAGAGAAATTGGGACAACTTCCACGTAAGTCTTACCTGCAACTTTGTAGCTGGCTAATGGACCCAATATTCCATTAACACGTCAGTCATCATATGCACAGGGAAACAGGAATCGGTTGTCTCTCCTAGAATCTCTCTATAATGCACTTTTGGTTGTTCATTTTAATTTCCTCTGTGGGGAAGTATTGTATTCAACTTGAAAGTTCGATACAGAGATATCATTGAAAATACACATTTGAGATCCCTGAATGAAGAAAGAAAACTTTTTTTAGAGAAAACATTGAATACCAATTCCTGAAAAATAAAAATTGCTTAAATACAAAACTTGGAATTTCAAAATCGTCCAAGGGTGCAACATTTAAGCTTTTCAAGAATATTTTTCGCAACCTTTTATTTTCTCAGAAATGGCTCTAAACGATTTTCATTTAAGTGCCACATGTTTAACACATTTGCATTACAGATAAAATATATCTGGAAATAGCACACATAGTCCTAATTATTCTCGATGATTGTTCAATTTGAAACTGTAAGAGCTACCCAAAATGAAGATATTTCTTTAAAGCAGAAAATTTGTCGGTTTTTTTGTGGTGTTGCTCATTTCAGAGACACTCTTCATTATTGGTCAATTTTTTTTTTTTTCAAATGGTAATTTGCTATTCGTTTTTTTTCTCCTAGGTTTGAAATGATCTCGAAATATTAAATCTATTACGTAGCTAAGCGCTCTTAACTTACAGTATCCTTACCTACAATGAAATACTCAAATGCATAATAAAAGTTTAGCTTGATTATAAACAAGTAAATAGAAGAATAAGTTAAGTTCTTGTAAACAGAGTTTCTAGAGGAGTGAACGAAAGGTCATATGAATGAGACTTATTAATTCTCTTGCTTTTATAATAGTGTGGTTATTTTATAATTTTCTAGCTATCTTAGCCGGCAATGTTCTCTAGATAAGGTATTGGAAATAAACATAAGGTGTGTTTTAGAGAATTATAAATAGTCTGCAATTTTCAAGAGGATATGGCGGTGTAACTTATGAAGTAAGGGGGTAAAATTATCAGTAGATAAAGTATTTTTTAGGTTGTGAAGTATCTTAGATGTTCGTCAAGTCCTAAAACTTTGTTCACACTATTATTATTATTATTATTATTATTATTATTATTATTATTATTATTATTATTATTATTATTATTATTATTATTATTATTATTATTATTATTATTATTATTATTATTATTATTATTATTATTATTATTACCATCATCATTATCATCATCATTATCATCATCATTATCAATTATCATTATTATCATCATCATTATTATCATTATTATTATTATTATTATTATTATTATTATTATTATTATTATTATTATTATTATTATTATTATTATTATTATTATTATTATTATTATTATTATTATTATTATTATTATTATTATTATTATTATTATTATTATTATTATTATTATTATTATTATTATTATTATTATTATTATTATTATTATTATTATTATTATTTTAGCTAGTGGGATATTAGCCAATTTGTTAATTGCAGTTAAACTAAAAGAAAAGATAGTGATTTTACAAAAAGTTTTAACATCACCTGAATCTGATTATATGCGTCTGCATGTGTGTAAGTAAAACTCGGAAAATCGGACGTGTGGCCAAATTTAATGCTTTTGTGGACCAATCATGAGGGCAATTATAATACGTTCGTCAGGTTTATACAGAGTGAGTAAAAATATGGAACAAAGCCTGTAACCCCTCTGTTGCAACTCTATGAAGTGATATGTTTTAGAAAAGCTGTAAGATATCAACATGCCTTCACATTACTATGATTACAAATAAAGAATATGAGTTGTTTTTTTAATGACAACATTTCTTTTTTCTGCACTCCTTCAGTCCTCAAGTCTCAGACGTGTGACTTAACCATGCATGAATGCATTTTACAGTAATATTTATGTCACCGTTATTAACTAGAATCCCATCTTTCGTCATCTCGTCCCTTGGAAAGCCACCTATATACCTGTAACAATGTTTTGTTTGGGCCAAAAACACTTTCATATAAATGGTTTATTCACAATCTTAGAATATTTTCCTAAATACAAATACAACTCTTCTGGTGGACAATATTTCTACTGAAGCAGAAGGCGCTTTTCGATTTTGAAGTTTGAGATCTGATTTTTCGAAAACGGGACATGCACCAATGGGAACCAGTTTTAAAGAAATATTCAAATAGGCTTGACAGCTTTCGGACATATGACTTTTTTCATTTTTGAACTGAGAAACTCCAATATTTACAGACTGAAGCCAATAATTAAAGCGTTTTAAAGCAGGATTCTCCCCCCCCCCACACACAAAATTTCATTAGTTATAACATTGGAATAAGCATATGTGGTTAATATTTCCGTATCTTACATATAAAAAAGAAAATATTGTCTTATTAGAAAATCACGCTAAACATATATACTTACTCTACTGATAAATTCCTTGAGATCCCTTCAAATTTATACTTAACGGAACTCTTCAAATTGGAAAGAGTTTTTCGTGTGACTTCTGTTCCATTGATGAGTTGGTGGTTCAATAATCTTAAATTGTGTTATCTATATTTTGTTGCTTTATTTGCATTTTATTCACTTAATGTAAAAGAGGAGTGTATTCTAGAAAGGATTGAAAAAATTACAAAGTTACATAGCTTTACCTAAGAAATTCTTAATCTTGCCGCTGCTGTTTGCAACTTTGAAGAAAGAGAAATAGTTCTGCACGTTCAAGAAAAAAGAATGATGGTATTTTTCTTAAACATGAAACCACCATTTCTGTTATTGACTTAAGAGCAGATGTCAGATATTTACGTAAAAGCAGCAACACGAGCTTTATTTGTTTGTGCCTGCCCTTAATGATAAATCCATTACAGAGGAAAATAAATATTTACTCAAAATAAGCACCATTTGCTTTCAGACCTATTTTGCATATAACCAGCTCAAAATCACTGCTCGTATCTTTTAAATAAATGAAGTTATTTATTTTTGTTTAACGATTGGTAGGAATGCATTGTGATTTGTAATTTAAAGTTTGCAAGTGTGGATTAAATTGTAGATGATCTTCAAACAAGAAGAAGCATGAAGCCTTCCCGAAAACCTCTTTTTTTTTTTGTGGTGAAGGGGAAGGTGTGCACTGCTTCTCTAATTGGATTTTACAAAAACTAAAATAATAAGATCACTATCACAGGCAGTTCCTTAGATTCTTCCACATGAAATCGTCAACTAGAAAATAGAACCTTCCAGCCTTTTTCATTCTGAGTTAGTTTTGACCTTGGTTTTTAGTTTTACCAAATCATCAGTAAGCAGTAGGTGTCTGTCTCCCGCGACAGCCATCTTCCATGATTTATTTGTATAGCTTGCTCCTGTTCCAGAAGAGAGGATACTCCCATCCTTTTGGAATCCCGGTTTTACTTCCTGTGATCTTTCATCCTTTATTTCCTGTGCACGTATATTTTAGTATTTAAATGACAATTAAAAGCTAAACTAAACTCCGTGGCGAAGGTCTACTGCCCGACCGGAATCTCTACCCACAACGGGCATTATTAGTAGGTAGCAGTAGTGGAGGGTGGGTTATTAAGTTCATTCTTTCAATGAAAGTGGCTCGAAAAGCGATCAACTTCACCGTCTCATATTGCCTCTCTTATTACTTACTTGGTTACGTACCAACTTTTATTATTATTATTATTATTATTATTATTATTATTATTATTATTATTATTATTATTATTATTATTATTATTATTATTATTATTATTATTATTATTATTATTATTATTATTATTATTATTATTATTATTATTATTATTATTATTATTATTATTATTATTATTATTATTATTATTATTATTATTATTATTATTATTATTATTATTATTATTATTATTATTATTATTATTATTATTATTATTATTATTATTATTATTATTATTATTATTATTATTATTATTATTATTATTATTATTATTATTATTATTATTATTATTATTATTATTATTATTATTATTATTATTATTATTATTATTATTATTATTATTATTATTATTATTATTATTATTATTATTATTATTATTATTATTATTATTATTATTATTATTATTATTATTATTATTATTATTATTATTATTATTATTGTTGTTGTAGTTGTTAATGTTAAACAACTTTCAGGAATGCAACACATTTTTTTTAATAAATGCACTTTCCTTAGATTAACCTTTATGCGGAAACTTTTTCATTAATTTTTATTTTCCCAAAAATGGTTCATAGATTATTGAACCGTATTTTCTAGGATATTTAAATGTAAAATAAAATGTAAATGTAAATATACATTTCAATTTCTGCAAATCGCCTTTGAAATACTCTTCAACTTGAACGACTTTTGTTAAATAGATAAACCACAGTAGATAGACATAATCTGACTACTTAACAAAAACCAGTGATCTCGTTAAAGAGATATGATTTGGGTCGAATATTTTGGCGTTAACCATTTCCGAGATACTAATACTCTTGTGCTATTGATTGGAATTCTCAAATACTTAATAAGTACTTTTTTCAATTCGCTGCTTATTATCTCATTTCTTATATCAGATTTTTTATCCCAAAGAGCTTGTAATTTCATACTTTATATAGTGATAAGCTTTTTTAAAAGCTGACTATTGCTTTAGTCCATCATATCCTTTTTGTATCTACAACGAGATGTGTAAATGTGTAAAGAAGGTTTGTCTCGATTGACGAGAAGTTGACAGAAGAGAAGGTTTTTGGAAAATTATTTTGTGTAAGAATTTTGAAGACTGTACGCAACATATCGGATTTGTTCTTAGTTTAAATTCTGGGAGACCATTGGAAATCTATCTCACAGCAACCTGGCCATGTAAATTATAAAAAATAAGGTTTTCTTGTGTTTTATATTGTCTCTGATCATATCTCGTAAGTCTTGCAGTTTTACCGAGAAAGAAGTAGCTGCAGTATAGGCATAACATGAAGTCGTGTGAACACGAGTGTGACAGCACCCACTGATGTGAGCAGCAGGTACTACTTGCCTGGCGTGGCGGGGTCGCTGTACTCCTGGAGGACCATAAAACGGCCGGGAGGACGGTCGGGCGGGCGGGCGAGGGAAGGCAGGTGTGCCAACGCTGTCATCGGTCCCAGGGTTGTACACGTGCTAAATGATCACATAAAGTATCTCGTTTTATGATCGTTCGAGAACCTCGCCGGGGCTGTAAAGGAGAAGAAATATTGTGACGTCATTTGCAGAGTAAACGTCACATTTTCTTTGTGGCTCCCCTCGAAGTCCCTGTTGATGTGAAACAAACCTCTTTGCAGTGGCGTGCCTAAATGTGGTAACGATTGACATTTGAGTTCAGAAACAGTTATAATAATAATAATAATAATAATAATAATAATAATAATAATAATAATAATAATAATAATAATAATAATAATAATAATAATAATAATAATAATAATAATAATAATAATAATAATAATAATAATAATAATAATAATAATAATAATAATAATAATAATAATAATAATAATAATAATAATAATAATAATAATAATAATAATAATAATAATAATAATAATAATAATAATAATAATAATAATAATAATAATAATAATAATAATAATAATAATAATAATAATAATAATAATAATAATAATAATAATAATAATAATAATAATAATAATAATAATAATAATAATAATAATAATAATAATAATAATAATAATAATAATAATAATAATAATAATAATAATAATAATAATAATAATAATAATAATAATAATAATAATAATAATAATAATAATAATAATAATAATAATAATAATAATAATAATAATAATAATAATATACTTCTACCATGTTAGGTTTTACTTGTGAAGTAACTTTATAGGTATTTTATACATGATTACTAATTACATAAATTTCTTGACAAACTTTTATAGCACTTTCACATTTAAAAAGCTAGTCGTTAAAAGAGTAGAGCTTGCAGAAATCATGTATGGTTTTCATTCATGTCATTAGCATGGTTTTGCTTTGCTTTGTCAGTTGGATGTATAAATCTGCACGATTTATCAAAGTATTATACCATTTTTAGCTGTTAAAGCCCTCCTGCTCCTCTTTTATGTTTGTCTTCAGGAATTTCACGCTTTATCATTCAGCAATCAGCAAGCGTACTAATTGATGCTCCAGCAACCGGGTTACCTCCTTTCGAACTCCTGCAGATCCTTAAAAAAAAAAACAAAAAAAAAAAAAAAAAACAGGAAAATAATCTAAATAAGAAAACGGAAAATAAATCTTGATACTCATGCTACAGAATGCCTCAAGCATGTTCGCTACAATGTTTTGCTACTTAGGATTGTTGATTTAACAAGAAATTTTGAAATAACTTCACAGAAAGATATCCATGCTGCTTTCTCCTTTCATACATAGTGTTTTTACGATACGTGCTGCATCAGACATAAGTTTTCTAATATATATATATGATACCTTTAATTTTGCTTCATCAAAGTGGAAATTTCTCACACATGTGCTCCAAACAAAGTCTCTTTTTGTATTATATCTTTTAAAAACTGTTTAATTAAGCAAAGCTTAATATGGAGAGATGGTAGCTAAGCTTAGAACGACTCGCAAATTTGATTCCAAAATAAGCATGATATGACTTTTTCACAAAATTGTGACATTACATCACCGCTTAGGCAGTGCGTATTTAAAACCCATATAACAAAATTGGTCTGGATTATTTACACTCCTCGATTCGACATGGCTAATAGTTTCTTACTCGACTAACAACTCTCAACATTCTACCACACAATAAAGCTTCAAACTGATATCGTTTCTTTTTTAGATGAAGCACAGGCTATAGTGGTCTCAGAGAAAGAGGCTACCGTAATGACTATAAGGAAATTACGTGTTAAGTGCTTACGAGGATAAGACGCAAGCACTAGTTGACATTCCTATCACACATAGGACCATGTTATTTTGCTGTAAATTCCTTATAAGCTTGCACCCCTTATCTGCTAAGAAACATCCGATATCCTCAATTTTTATTATAAAGAATTTAAGAATCTTGAGTAAGATTGCTTTTATATATCTTAACACACTAAAACTCTGTATGTTAAATTATTGCAATTTCAATAAATGTGTTTGTAATCTATTATGCAAATATTAAAATAGCAAACAAATGGTACGTGTTAGAAAATTTCTAGCTTTGAAATTGAATTCAGCATGCTAAAAGTGCCCTAAAAGCAGTCAAGAATTTGTGGCAGTAAATTCATCGCAGGCCAGTAAAATCAACAGACATAAAGAGAAGAGAGGAGCACTTAAAATCTACAAAATCGAATACGTTAACTAATTTGGTTGGATAAGAGTCAGACTGAAGAATCCAATGCCATGGCCAGGATTTCAACTACGGATGTCCCGGTCTCCGTCCGGTTGCTCTAAACCCTTGAGCCAGTTACCATGGGAAACATGCCGTCATGACATTAAATTCTCCAACTGACTCGTATGTTTCCCAGTAAACCATTCGGGGTTCTCATATACAATGAGATACAAACCTTTTGTGGCGACTTACTATGCTGTAAATTCTTATGTCCCAGGATGGAGACCGGAAGATCCGTGGTTCAAATCCAGGCGATGGCATTGAATTGTTCAGTCCGATTGTACCTATCCAAAAGTTAATCTACTCACGGTTAGTGTGGAAGAACGATTAAATTTCATGTTAACTAATTGTTCACCCAAACAAACAATATGCATATAGCCTGAAGATAAAAAAGTACAAACAGACTGAAAAATTCGGTGCCATAGGCGGAATTCGAACCACCGATCTTTGGTGTTAATGAAAATGATTTAATGAACTGAGCCATCATGGCAATACACCGTATCATTAAATTTCCGAACTGACTCTAATTTTTCAGAATAAACCATGTTTTCAAATTCATGACTAGATAAGAAACCTCAGTAGTCAATGCAATGTCTCAAGTACTTTAAATCCAGGTCTCCATAGTTGAACACTTCCATTTAGGCAATCATTGAGAATCAAATTGTTTATATCTCAATCGATAAATTATAGTAATATGTAATTGTAAATAATTAACACTTCTAAATAAATGGCATTTAAGTAAACTACTTTGGATAGGGCTAATAAATAATGTTTAAGGATATAACAAGAAATAAAAATACAGATAACTAGATAAACATACCTACAGTGCCATAGGTAGAATGTGCTATCTACCAGTTCGTATAGATAACTAGATCAAGATACCTACAGTGCCATAGGTAGAATGTGCTATCTACCAGTTCGTATAGATAACTAGATAAAGATGCCTTTAGTGTCATAGGCAGAATGTGCCAACTACCGGTTCATATAGATAACTAGATAAAGATACCTACAGTGCCATAGGTAGAATGTGCTATCTACCAGTTCGTATAGATAACTAGATCAAGATACCTTCAGTGTCATTGGTAGAATGTGCCAGCTACCAGTTCATATAGATAACTAGATAAAGATGACTTTAATGTGATGGGTAGAATGTGCTATCTACCAGCTCGTATAGATAACTAGATAAAGATACCTTTAGTGTCATAGGTAGAATGTGCCAGCTACCAGCTCGTATAGATAACTAGATAAAGATACCTCCGGTGTCATGGGTAGAATGTGTCAGCTACCAGTTCGTATAGATAACTAGATAAAGATACCTTTAGTGTCATAGGTAGAATGCGCCAGCTACCAGTTCGTATAGATAACTAGATAAAGATTCCTTCAGTGTCATAGGTAGAATGTGCCAGCTACCAGTTCGTATAGATAACTAGATAAAGATACCTTCAGTGTCATAGGTAGAATGTGCCAATTACCAGTTCGTATAGATAACTAGATAAAGATACCTTTAGTGTCATAGGTAGAATGTGCCAGCTACCAGCTCGTATAGATAACTAGATAAAGATACCTACAGTGCCATAGGTGGAATGTGCCAATTACCAGTTCGTATAGATAACTAGATAAAGATACCTTCAGTGTCATAGGTAGAATGTGCCAATTACCAGTTCGTATAGATAACTAGATAAATATACCTTCAGTGTCATAGGTAGAATGTGCCAGCTACCAGTTCGTATAGATAACTAGATAAAGATACCTTTAGTGTCATAGGTAGAATGTGCCAGCTACCAGCTCGTAGAGATAACTAGATAAAGATACCTTTAGTGTCATAGGTAGAATGTGCCAGCTACCAGCTCGTATAGATAACTAGATAAAGATACCTTTAGTGTCATAGGTAGAATGTGCCAGCTACCAGCTCGTATAGATAACTAGATAAAGATACCTTCAGTGTCATAGGTAGAATATGCCAGCTACCAGCTCGTATAGATAACTAGATAAAGATACCTTTAGTGTAATAGGTAGAATGTGCCAGCTACCAGCTCGTATAGATAACTAGATAAAGATACCTTTAGTGTCATAGGTAGAATGTGCCAGCTACCAGCTCGTATAGATAGATAGAAAAAAAATGACTTTAGTGTCATAGGTAGAATGTGCCAACTACCGGTTCATATAGATAGCTAGATAAAGATGACTTTAGTGTCATAGGTAGAATGTGCCAGCTACCGGTTCATATAGATAGCTAGATAAAGATGACTTTAGTGTCATAGGTAGAATGTGCCAACTACCGGTTCATATAGATAGCTAGATAAAGATACCTACAGTGCCATAGGTAGAATGTGCTATCTACCAGTTCGTATAGATAACTAGATCAAGATACCTTCAGTGTCATTGGTAGAATGTGCCAGCTACCAGTTCATATAGATAACTAGATAAAGATGACTTTAATGTGATGGGTAGAATGTGCTATCTACCAGCTCGTATAGATAACTAGATAAAGATACCTTTAGTGTCATAGGTAGAATGTGCCAGCTACCAGCTCGTATAGATAACTAGATAAAGATACCTCCGGTGTCATGGGTAGAATGTGTCAGCTACCAGTTCGTATAGATAACTAGATAAAGATACCTTTAGTGTCATAGGTAGAATGCGCCAGCTACCAGTTCGTATAGATAACTAGATAAAGATTCCTTCAGTGTCATAGGTAGAATGTGCCAGCTACCAGTTCGTATAGATAACTAGATAAAGATACCTTCAGTGTCATAGGTAGAATGTGCCAATTACCAGTTCGTATAGATAACTAGATAAAGATACCTTTAGTGTCATAGGTAGAATGTGCCAGCTACCAGCTCGTATAGATAACTAGATAAAGATACCTACAGTGCCATAGGTGGAATGTGCCAATTACCAGTTCGTATAGATAACTAGATAAAGATACCTTCAGTGTCATAGGTAGAATGTGCCAATTACCAGTTCGTATAGATAACTAGATAAATATACCTTCAGTGTCATAGGTAGAATGTGCCAGCTACCAGTTCGTATAGATAACTAGATAAAGATACCTTTAGTGTCATAGGTAGAATGTGCCAGCTACCAGCTCGTAGAGATAACTAGATAAAGATACCTTTAGTGTCATAGGTAGAATGTGCCAGCTACCAGCTCGTATAGATAACTAGATAAAGATACCTTTAGTGTCATAGGTAGAATGTGCCAGCTACCAGCTCGTATAGATAACTAGATAAAGATACCTTCAGTGTCATAGGTAGAATATGCCAGCTACCAGCTCGTATAGATAACTAGATAAAGATACCTTTAGTGTAATAGGTAGAATGTGCCAGCTACCAGCTCGTATAGATAACTAGATAAAGATACCTTTAGTGTCATAGGTAGAATGTGCCAGCTACCAGCTCGTATAGATAGATAGAAAAAAAATGACTTTAGTGTCATAGGTAGAATGTGCCAACTACCGGTTCATATAGATAGCTAGATAAAGATGACTTTAGTGTCATAGGTAGAATGTGCCAGCTACCGGTTCATGTAGATAACTAGATAAAGATACCTTCAGTGTCATAGGTAGAATGTGCCAGCTACCGGTTCATATAGATAGCTAGATAAAGATGACTTTAGTGTCATAGGTAGAATGTGCCAACTACCGGTTCATATAGATAGCTAGATAAAGATGACTTTAGTGTCATAGGTAGAATGTGCCAGCTACCGGTTCATGTAGATAACTAGATAAAGATACCTTCAGTGTCATAGGTAGAATGTGCCAGCTACCGGTTCATATAGATAGCTAGATAAAGATACCTTCAGTGTCATAGGTAGAATGTGCCAGCTACCGGTTCATATAGATAGCTAGATAAAGATGACTTTAGTGTCATAGGTAGAATGTGCCAGCTACCGGTTCATACAGATAGCTAGATAAAGATACCTTCAGTGTCATAGGTAGAATGTGCCAGCTACCGGTTCATATAGATAGCTAGATAAAGATGCCTTTAGTGTGATAGGTAGAATGTGCCAACTGCCGGTTCATATAGATAACTAGATAAAGATGCCTTTAGTGTCATAGGTAGAATGTGCCAGCTACCGGTTCATATAGATAACTAGATAAAGATGCCTTTAGTGTCATAGGTAGAATGTGCCAGCTACCGGTTCATATAGATAGCTAGATAAAGATGCCTTTAGTGTCATAGGTAGAATGTGCCAACTGCCGGTTCATATAGATAACTAGATAAAGATGCCTTTAGTGTCATAGGTAGAATGTGCCAGCTACCGGTTCATATAGATAGCTAGATAAAGATGCCTTTAGTGTCATAGGTAGAATGTGCCAGCTACCGGTTCATATAGATAACTAGATAAAGATGCCTTTAGTGTCATAGGTAGAATGTGCCAGCTACCGGTTCATATAGATAGCTAGATAAAGATGCCTTTAGTGTCATAGGTAGAATGTGCCAGATACAGGTTCATATAGATAACTAGATAAAGATGCCTTTAGTGTCATGGGTAGAATGTGCCAGCTACCGGTTCATATAGATAACTAGATAAAGATGCCTTTAGTGTCATAGGTAGAATGTGCCAGCTACAGGTTCATATAGATAACTAGATAAAGATGCCTTTTGTGTCATAGGTAGAATGTGCCAGCTACCGGTTCATATAGATAACTAGATAAAGATGACTTTAATGTGATAAGTAAAATGTGCCAACTGCCGGTTCATATAGATAACTAGATAAAGATGCCTTTAGTGTCATAGGTAGAATGTGCCAGCTACCGGTTCATATAGATAACTAGATAAAGATACCTTCAGTGTCATTGGTAGCTTATGCCAGCTACCGGTTCATTTAGATAACTAGATAAAGATACCTTCAGTGTCATAGGTAGAATGTGCCAGCTACCAGCTCGTGTAAATAATTAGATAAAGATGCCTTCAGTGTCATAGGTAGAATGTGCCAGCTACCGGTTCATATAGATAACTAGATAAAGATACCTTCAGTGTCATAGGTAGTCTGTGCCAGCTACCGGTTCATATAGATAACTAGATAAAGATGCCTTTAGTGTCATAGGTAGAATGTGCCAGCTACCGGTTCATATAGATAACTAGATAAAGATGACTTTAGTGTCATAGGTAGAATGTGCCAGCTACCGGTTCATATAGATAACTAGATAAAGATACCTTCAGTGTCATAGGTAGAATGTGCCAGCTACCGGTTCATATAGATAACTAGATAAAGATGCCTTTAGTGTCATAGTTAGAATGTGCCAACTACCGGTTCATATAGATAACTAGATAAAGATACCTTCAGTGTCATAGGTAGAATGTGCCAGCTACCGGTTCATATAGATAACTAGATAAAGATGACTTTAGTGTCATAGGTAGAATGTGCCAGCTACCGGTTCATATAGATAGCTAGATAAAGATGACTTTAGTGTCATAGGTAGAATGTGCCAGCTACTGGTTCATATAGATAGCTAGATAAAGATGACTTTAGTGTCATAGGTAGAATGTGCCAGCTACCGGTTCATATAGATAGCTAGATAAAGATGACTTTAGTGTCATAGGTAGAATGTGCCAGCTACCGGTTCATATAGATAGCTAGATAAAGATGACTTTAGTGTCATAGGTAGAATGTGCCAGCTACCGGTTCATATAGATAGCTAGATAAAGATGACTTTAGTGTCATAGGTAGAATGTGCCAACTACCGGTTCATATAGATAGCTAGATAAAGATGACTTTAGTGTCATAGGTAGAATGTGCCAGCTACCGGTTCATATAGATAGCTAGATAAAGATGACTTTAGTGTCATAGGTAGAATGTGCCAGCTACCGGTTCATATAGATAGCTAGATAAAGATGACTTTAGTGTCATAGGTAGAATGTGCCAACTACCGGTTCATATAGATAGCTAGATAAAGATACCTTCAGTGTCATAGGTAGAATGTGCCAGCTACCGGTTCATATAGATAGCTAGATAAAGATACCTTCAGTGTCATAGGTAGAATGTGCCAGCTACCGGTTCATATAGATAGCTAGATAAAGATGACTTTAGTGTCATAGGTAGAATGTGCCAGCTACCGGTTCATATAGATAGCTAGATAAAGATACCTTCAGTGTCATAGGTAGAATGTGCCAGCTACCGGTACATATAGATAGCTAGATAAAGATGACTTTAGTGTCATAGGTAGAATGTGCCAGCTACCGGTTCATATAGATAACTAGATAAAGATGACTTCAGTGTCATAGGTAGAATGTGCCAGCTACCGGTTCATATAGATAACTAGATAAAGATGACTTCAGTGTCATAGGTAGAATGTGCCAGCTACTGGTTCATATAGATAACTAGATAAAGATGACTTTAGTGTCATAGGTAGAATGTGCCAGCTACCGGTTCATATAGATAACTAGATAAAGATGCCTTTAGTGTCATAGGTAGAATGTGCCAGCTACCGGTTCATATAGATAGCTAGATAAAGATCGACTTCAGTGTCATAGGTAGAATGTGCCAGCTACCGGTTCATATAGATAACTAGATAAAGATGACTTTAGTGTCATAGGTAGAATGTGCCAGCTACCGGTTCATATAGATAACTAGATAAAGATGCCTTCAGTGTCATAGGTAGAATGTGCCAGCTACCGGTTCATATAGATAACTAGATAAAGATGCCTTCAGTGTCATAGGTAGAATGTGCCAGCTACCGGTTCATATAGATAACTAGATAAAGATGACTTCAGTGTCATAGGTAGAATGTGCCAGCTACTGGTTCATATAGATAACTAGATAAAGATGACTTTAGTGTCATAGGTAGAATGTGCCAGCTACCGGTTCATATAGATAACTAGATAAAGATACCTTCAGTGTCATAGGTAGAATGTGCCAGCTACCGGTTCATATAGATAACTAGATAAAGATGACTTTAGTGTCATAGGTAGAATGTGCCAGCTACCGGTTCATATAGATAACTAGATAAAGATACCTTCAGTGTCATAGGTAGAATGTGCCAGCTACCGGTTCATATAGATAACTAGATAAAGATGACTTTAGTGTCATAGGTAGAATGTGCCAGCTACCGGTTCATATAGATAGCTAGATAAAGATACCTTCAGTGTCATAGGTAGACTGTGCCAGCTACCGGTTCATATAGATAACTAGATAAAGATACCTTCAGTGTCATAGGTAGAATGTGCCAGCTACCGGTTCATATAGATAACTAGATAAAGATACCTTCAGTGTGATAGGTAGAATGTGCCAGCTACCGGTTCATATAGATAACTAGATAAAGATACCTTCAGTGTCATAGGTAGAATGTGCCAGCTACCGGTTCATATAGATAACTAGATAAAGATGACTTTAGTGTCATAGGTAGAATGTGCCAGCTACCGGTTCATATAGATAGCTAGATAAAGATCGACTTCAGTGTCATAGGTAGAATGTGCCAGCTACCGGTTCATATAGATAGCTAGATAAAGATCGACTTCAGTGTCATAGGTAGAATGTGCCAGCTACCGGTTCATATAGATAGCTAGATAAAGATCGACTTCAGTGTCATATTTTGAATGTGCCAGCTATCAGTTCGTTTTTCGCTGGGTACCAGTAAAGGCAGTTTAAATATGTGTAGTTGGTTGCTGTGGTTGCTGGTTTCCAGCAACAGTATTTTGAGTAGAAAACTGTTGTGTGCCTTTTTGATAGACCGTTCCTTTGTTTCTGACTCTTACATAACATATAGTTTTTCTTATACATATTTTACGTTTTAGCTATTGTATAATAATTTTATCTGACAAAGGGCGTCTGAATTAAAATATGTAAATGTTATTACAATTTTTAAAGGGTGAATATGGGTCCTGATGGTGTAATCT
Source organism: Mantis religiosa (assembly GCA_030765055.1). NCBI lineage: Eukaryota > Metazoa > Arthropoda > Insecta > Mantodea > Mantidae > Mantis > Mantis religiosa. The sequence continues at coordinate 341,080,750 of CM060950.1, read as the reverse complement.
TAGTGTTTGTATTTTTATTTATTAATTTATTTAACCCCTTAATCCTACAAAGAAATGTGTAATTAAACCGCTTGTACAAACGTTTTTCTCGATAAATCTGAATTGATAGAAATATAATCTTTTTATAGGAATTGATGATAGGAGCTATGTAACGATAATCGAGTTAGGTAGAAAATGTTATGTGAATGTACTGATAACGCATATTATTATTAATATTATAATAGTTGTTGTTGTAACTGGAAATATCTTTAAACTGAACCGCTCTCTTGTGTTTATGTATTCTCACATAGTAATGGGAATAAAATAAATCCACAGAAAGCGCGCGGAACAGAAAGAAACCATCTCGAGGATTACCGTCTTTTGGGACAGCATAAGTGAAAAATATTCTCGTAAGTCCTATGAGTGCTAACTTCAGTTCATCAAGAAGTACTAGAATGATCTTGTACCTCTCCATAATGTTCTAGAAATGAGAATGTATACAAAAGCCATTTAAAAGCCACCTTGTAGGTATTATTACGTAGTGATGTGAACGTAAGTTGGAGTCACATATCATGCAATTAGTTGCAAGGTTTTGTTAGAGGGTGGGATGAGAGAGGATGCCTGGACCACGACCTCTGACATTCCGCGCCACGTGATGATGCTACGAGACGATCGATTTCCGTGCCTAACGGTACATGACTGTTGCCAACCTGCCGGAACAAAATTTCCCCGAATGTCCATCAAAACAGATGCTACTATTTAATGCTAGATATTGCCTTTCGTGCTCTTATTGTGCCATTTCATTTTGGTTTGTTTTTACTATGTGGCATATGTACGCTCTGGAAAGTGTTTTCAGCCCTTTCAGTGATCTGTGTTGACCTTCGATCCCCGTTTTGACATATATTATTTTGGAGTTCCATCTTATATAGGTATACTACTTGTCAATACGCACTAGGTTTGCTGAATGTTGACATCAGTGCTGACTTCTTATGTAAGCTAGAGTGGAGTCACTTGCAGGTAAGCAAAGCATTGTGCGATGCACATCCTCTTTATCCCTCCCTACAATCACGGGAAGTCATTCGGAGCCACGCCGCCACAATTTAGCAGAGCTGCGTATTTCGTCCACAACTTGAGGCCGCGCCGTGGCTGAGTGGTTAGACCGCTTGGCTCTCACCAAGGCGGCCCGAGTTCGGTCCCAGGCGACTGCAAAGTGAGATTTGTGGTGGACAAAATGGCGCTGGAGCGCGTTTTCTCCGGGACCTCCGGTTTCCTCCGCCATCTCATTCTACCGGTGTTCCATCTTCATTTCATCAGTATCACCGCCTGTGCTGTTGCATGTAGAAGAAGCGGACATTAAACACTACATACATCGACAACTTGGAACGAAGGGTACGATCATATCACGTGGAAAGCATTCAGTATAGAGCGGAAAAGGTGGACACATATAGGTTACATTTATGTGCCAACGAAAGCTTTACTGAACCTAAGAAACTGACTCCTTGTATAATTAATTCGTCAGGATAGTGTAGGCGTGTTACAAAAATTGTAGATATTCGTTTATTTATTTCATCATTGCACGTTAAATACTTCGTTTTCTTGTTCTTGTTCTTTGCCTTTTCCCTAGTTGTACCACTTACAGTGGCGTTAGGGGATTCTTGTTTCTCTATCCCATAAGGCCGGCCCTGAGGAACCGAAGCTTTGGATCGGATAGAGCACCAGGATGGTGGAATGCTGGCGGGAGAAACTGGACAACTTCTAGAAAACCCGCCCCAGCGCCATTTTGTCCACCACAAATCTCACTTTGCCAAGCCGTACGTTAAATACTTAACTAAAGTATTTCTTCTCCAGAGTTGATTGCCTGCACTTATTAGCCCCAATACACACAGCTATCTTAAGTTGTTCTTATTTATATATCCTAGACTCGCCGTCTACCTTCCGTTTGTATTACTCATTTGTCTGTAACTTTGCCCAGATATCTCTCAAAAAATTTTTGTTTTTCTCTTCTTTTACTGTTAAAATTGTTCTATTTAGTATTTATCCATACAAATTATTCCATCTATGTTGCTAGGCCTGTTGTAGTCGTAATTGTGGTTGACTCTAGTATAGCAAACAACGGAAATCTGTGTTTCCGTACACAATGCACATTTTACGGTTCTTGTCGTGTCTTAAGCCTTCTAGTTCTAGCCCATGAAAACTCGTAATTGTGAAGAAACAACACCAAAATGAAGAATTTCTTTTTCATGTCTTCCTTTACATATTATCATCACTAGGGCTCAGAAGTTGAAGTCACTAAAATCACAGAAAAATGAACGATAAAGTGGCCTTAAATATCGGGGAAAACGACATAAAAATTCAAAAGAATGACCATTAATTCTATTTGTAGTTTTAACGTTAAAATTTAAAAAATAGATATCATTTGTGTTAGTTATTATAATTAGAAACATTATATAATGTATCCCATACATATTTATATACTGGGAAAAACTTATTAGGCATCATTTGACTCAGCTTTGCAATAAAGAATACTTGAAGTGATCAAGTGATCAACATCTCGATACGCCTCGGTAGCGTGACTGCCTCAGGTTCAAGAGGCCCCGAGTTCGGATCTCGGTTAGGTCGAGTTGCCTGGATAAGGTTTTCCCCGGATAAGGCATTCATCGTCCGATATGACTTAACGTTGGAGGACGTAAATTAATAATAATAATGGTAATAATGATAATAATGATGATAATAATGATGATAATAATGATGATGATAATAATGATGATGATAATGATGATAATAATAATAATAATAATAATAATAATAATAATATTATTATTATTATTATTATTATTATTATTATTATTATTATTATTATTATTATTATTATTATTATTATTATTATTATTATTATTATTATTATTATTATTATTATTATTATTATTATTATTATTATTATTATTATTATTATTATTATTATTATTATTATTATTATTATTATTATTATTATTATTATTATTATTATTATTATTATTATTATTATTATTATTATTATTATTATTATTATTATTATTATTATTATTATTATTATTATTATTATTATTATTATTATTATTATTATTATTATTATTATTATTATTATTATTATTATTATTATTATTATTATTATTATTATTATTATTATTATTATTATTATTATTATTATTATTATTATTATTATTATTATTATTATTATTATTATTATTATTATTATTATTATTATTATTATTATTATTATTATTATTATTATTATTATTATTATTATTATTATTATTATTATTATTATTATTATTATTCTCAGGTGTAAAACCTTCTTCAAAACAACTTAAGTCAAAATGTTCACCTTGCAGAACTTACAACCTTGACTGATACCCAATTTTCTTTTCTAATACAATTTTCGTTTTCTCAAAAACTTCTTGACCAATTTTTCCCTTTTTTGGGCATTTTTAGCGCTTCACTTGTGAGAGGTAAACATTGACTGGTGGGAGATGGAATTGTAACAAGTGTTCCTCTCACGAGAATACGTGTGAGTAATGTGCTGACCTAACAACTGAGGAAGATTACGGCTCTACTTTCAACATATCTCTTGTAAAACATTCGCTCTTGTACCAGCAGTGCTGAACAAAAGATGCGATCGGTCATCCAGAGATTGTTATTGTATAATGTGGAACGATAGAGCCAGACTGAAAAATTCAATGCCATAGGCGGGATTTGAACCACGGATCTTCTGGTTTCCGTCCAGCCGCTCTAACCATTGAGCTACTATGGCCAACGTGCCGATATGACATTAAATTCTCCGACTGACTCGTATTTTCCCGGTAAACCACTTAGGAGTTCTCATAAACACATGAGACAACCACCTTAATGGCGATTTACGACGTGTAAGTACTTTAAGGCCCGGGCTTTATAGTTAACCACTATTAGGTTAATTAATGGAAATTAATTATTCTTTCACACTGGCCGTGTGTAGGCTTAAGTATGGAACGATAGAGTCAGACTGAAAAATTCAATGCCATAACCGGGATTTGAACCACGGATCTTCTGGTTGTCGTCCAGCCGCTCTAACCATTGAGCTACTATGTCCAACGTGGCGACATGACATTAAAATCAAGGTTCTAGAATGAAAGCATAACAGCCTCTGTATTCAAACCTATTTCCGTTCCTCAGTGTGTTCACTGCATTTATAAATTCAACATCGCTTTCAAAGTAGTAGTAATCTCTTTCAATTGATTTTGAAAATAAAAAGGCATGCTTAGGAATTATTTTTCTAAAGCAAAAATAGCATTCAATTGCTAAAGAAAGTGATGGGCTTTGATAGAGTGACAGTCTTAGGATCGAGTCGCGGACGAGGTTAGAGCTTCCATAATACTAACTTGTATTTTGTTGTAATGATTTTCTTCTACATACGAAGGCCGCGCCGTGGCTCAGTGGTTAGACCACTTGGCACTCACCAAGGCGGCCCGGGTTCGATCCCAATGTGACCGCAAAGTGAGATTTGTGGTGGACAACACGGCGCTGGGGCGGGTTTTCTCCGGGATCTCCGGTTTCCCCCGCCATCTAATTCCACCGGTGCTCCATCTTCATCTCATGTATCATCAGTGTCATCGCCTGCGGTGCCGTATGTAGTAAAAGCGGGCGTTAAACACTACACATTTCATTTCTACATACGAGTATATTATACAAAATATTATTTTGATTAAGTATTTGAATTTATATTCCAGACTTAGGTAGACCTTAAACCTAATAGAAACAATGATGTTTTATCGATTAGTAGTTTTCTAGCGTTTGGACTCAGAACGTTTTGAGAAGTGCGCGCTGAAGATAGGTTTCTGCCATGCTCTCTATTTTCGTACAATGATTTTATTCGCACATGAAATTCAAGAGCAACGCAGTCTGAAACAGATTAAGTACTGTTTTGTAATTTGTAGTTGTATATTATACGAAGCATTATTCTGTGAATTCAGGGCGCCGGGGTAGCGCGGTGGTTTCGTTCGCGGCTCCCGTTCTAAGGGTCCCGAGTTCGATTCCCGGCTCTGGGGTTGGCGATTTTAAGTCGGCCCTATCCACGCCTTCACCTCTGTCTAGCACACGTGAAGTATCCCCTATGCCCAACGTGGTTCGGAGTCCACGGTAAAAACTGTAGGTCCTCTCACCTCACCGCCATCTTCACTATCACCCTATCATCGGAGGTAATGGACACCGCCCTCTGGGTGCCTCCACCTGAGAAATGGGTCCGGTCATCACTTGGTGGGGTGAGGTTACCCCGAAGGCCAAGGTTGCCATGTGGGGAGTGTTAGTAACTAACTAACTTATTCTGTGAATTCTGAGATATTCCAATATTATTAGTTCCATTTTCCTCACGGTTTTCATTTTGGCAACAGAAGAAATTTCTACACACTGGAACAAAATAGGTAACCTTCAACACGTACTGCCAAATGGCTACTCATTTGTAAATTGCCACTGTAACAGTAAATAAATCTCCATTGCTTTAAATTAGGGGCTTCAGGAACAACAAAGGCACTTCAGGACAAGAAGTCTAATTCTGCTAGTTTGACAAGATTATACCATGAGTTTTGTTAACAACATACTTTTCATACCAAGTCGATGTGGCAGGAATAACAATTATAGGCACAGAAGGAGTATTTACAGAGATAAAAGCAAATTGTGCAGCAAGAGCCTTTGGAGAGAGCTTAAACAAGCTTATGCAATGATGAAGCATAACATATGAATTTATTTTTTACACGATTACTTTTAAGGAAAGGAATGCAAAATTGTTTGCCCCTTTTGTAAAACATATTCTATTTTAAAATAAATAAGGGGGGTTTGGAAGTTATTTCTTCAGTTCTTCATCCTCATGCTTGTCAACAATCCATCCCCATACATTTACGCATGGAACTCTTGAGTGTGTCTTGAAAGCAACCTTATGCAAATTATTGTTCTTATTTTAGTAATGCTTCATAAGATAATATAGAATTTAAACCAGAAAGCATTATGTGGTTTTACAGCAGAATTTTCAGTGAAATGAAGTAACGTAACGTCGTATAAACTGACTTAAAATAAAAAAGCAGAAGAAATGATCCTAAAATGTCCAACTCTCCGCTTCCTTCCGTAATAACGATAAAAATAAATGAAGGAAACTTCTGGAAATGTAAACAGAATTTTGCCAGTTTCATTTTATTAAAACAAGCTGTTTCTTTCTTCTCTGATTATTTTCTTTTAATAGAGAAAGAAAGCCAAAGTTAGTGGACCCCGGAATCTGAAATATAATCGAGTTTTAGAATCTAGCCTTTCTGAAAAGGCAGCTTTCGTAGAAATTGTGTTGCCTATCAAGCGAAAAATAGCATTGCAAATAGCATTCTTAGGAAACCTAGAAAAAACAAAGGACGGTACAAAATGTGTTCTGTTGTGTAACATACTGATGACAAGTTTATCATTAGCCTGAACTCTTTTGGTGTAAGTGGTTGGGAACTCCCGATATTTGTTCTCGGAAAAGTCAGGAATGAAGATGTGAGATAAAAGCAAACGGAAATTGGTTGCAGTAGAATGTGTGACGCAGTAGCAACTTCAATGAAGAATCCAGTCTGATAGAAATGTTGTGCTGTTTATGGGCAACATTTTATTTTTATGTTTGAAATATACACCAGATAGCCATATAGCAATTGCAGCATTTTAAGTGGAATTAAATATCGTTTTAAGCTGCGAGGTGTATGTGTACATCGTGGATAATTTTCATAACGAGTGTGTCTGTCGGGGGGAGGGAGGGTTAAGGACCCGACGAGAGCTTGATAATTTGGGGCTGTTTTTAAAATGATAGCATAAAATCTAAATGAATGGTGAGTACATTGTGTTTGTGTTTCTGTAAGTCCCATGACAAAATGTCCTTAAATTTCTAACCTGCCAAATTATCTACATCACTCCTTAAGAGGATGCCTAGTAAAGTTTCTACTTCTTGGAGCAGTAGTAGTTGTCATATGCGTCTTTGGTGTAATTTCAAAAGCCAAAGTAATGTTTTTCAATGAATACCAAACTTGGTATTTAATTTTAGAGTCCTCCAAACATACGACGGAAGTCTTTTAAGAAAATTCTACGACTCCATACTACCTTTTATATGGAAATATATACAGTATTTATGCTTTAAATAATGGCTCCAGAAATTTTGATTACAGTGCCGTATATTTTTGATATTTACATGACAAAATGGGTATCTTGTATTTTCAAAATAGCTTTGGAAATTATCTTCGTTCTAAATTAATTTCGTATAATTTTATCTGTTGAATATACCGTAAGAGATAGAAAAAGGCATACTACTCAAAAGGTGCAATTCTCTTTAAAACACACAATCTATTTCATAAAACTTTTTTGAGGCACCAGCCATTTCCAACTATAATTTTTAAGTGTTGTTGCTATTCGGTCGTTTTTCCTGATGCCATGCGGGGGGGGGGGGGAGAAAAAAGGACTGACATTTTAAGGTTACCATATGGTGCCCCGTGTTGTAGTATCTCACTATTGATTCGGTTTCATGTCTCTCTCTTGAAGCTACAGTAGTAATGAAACTACTTCTGTGAAGATTTATCTGGATTAATATGACAAATGGAAAAATAGCTTTCGTAAGAATGCTTTATGAAAAGGAATTAAGTGTAGACAAATTCATATGAATGTTACACGTAAAATATTTCTTTCGCTTTGGTGCAGCATTACATTACAATCCAGCAGCTGTTTTTTTTTTTTTTTTTTTTTTTCATTTATCATTTATACCCTGCCTTTAACTGCAGTGGTCATATCCACGGCCGTTCTCCTTTGGAACATATCGATGGTGTTAACTGGTAATCATTCGTTCACTCACACATTCACACTCTCTTTCATATTCCGAGACTCTGGGGAAAATGAGGAATCATATTGGTTGGAGATAAATCCCCACCCCAGCCGGGAATTGAACCCGGGACCCCTAGCACGGCAGTAAGGTGCTCTACCGACTGAGCTACGGGTCCAGCTTCAACAGCTGTTGTTTACCTATTACACCTTTGTTTCTTTCTTTGATGAAGGATTATTGCCCGAAAAAGTTAGTTCAATGTTGAGATGGCCTTTTAATATCTTTTTTTTTTTTCTTCTATAACTGAACACTTTTTGCTTTTCATTTTACACTTTTAGTTGAGTCAAAAATATTTTACTTATGTGTTAAACGAGTTTGACCGCTGTAAGAAAAATTTCTCAAGATTTCCTCGCTAAAGAAGAGTCATCATTTTTGACCGAGAAAACACGAGATACATGTTCTCGGTCGCTTTTTCCTCCCGTTAGAAGTTTTGTTATCCTTTGATTCAAGCTTCCTTGCTACAGGAATACAAAGAATATCTGATTGTTCTGAGAGAGGAAATAACGTGTGACATGGGCGGGAGACATGACTAAGGGACCACGCCCCTCCAGGACCACACACACAAGGGGCGATTCCCTCGGCTTTACTTTGTATTTCCATACCAACATTCATTTGTATGTGTCACTGATGCTTTGTGCTTTAAGGTCACGGACGGGGACGTCTGACACTAAGCTCTCACGATGAAGGAAAGATGTGACCTTCTAGAGGCATCCATTATAAGACGCTACGTAGGCCTCTAGCGAGAAAACGTCTGCAGGGTGTTCTGCTCCGGGGAATGAGGGAACGGTAGCACATGACAGTTCAGATAATGTCATAAATAGATCTACTATCTACATTAACCACTATGTCCCTCTCATAAGAATGTGGCTGTAAGGAATGTGTTTGATATCAAGTGTTCTAGCGTCTTCTGAGAAAGATTACGGCTAGATCAACAAGTCTTAGATATCTTAGAAAGTCTACTCTCTTGTGCCAGCAAAATCTCATTGCTAAAACAGGAGGGTATGTTTTCTAAGATCCCTATGATATGTTTAAACCCAGAAAACGCCAGAATTGTTGTCACGCAATAAATGTTCTTTGTCTTTGGAATATCAGACACTATGCACATAAGGTGCAATGGCCTTGCCGGTGGTCGTTAATGTTGAATATGATCGAAGCAGCTATTCACGACTTGTCCTTGTAAGTGTTTAAATAACTATATGTCTTAGAACATATTGAACTTAGTTTAACAGCTGTTTTGTTAAGGCTGAATTTTTTAAAATCTGAAATTCTTGCTTATTATTCGCAATGTTTTTACTTTATCAATCGCTTATACCAGCTGGGTTGTCGTATTACATTTTATCCCAATATTTCGCATCTAGATTTTTCTTAAATACATGAAGCATTGTGAAGTGCATGATTTGAAAATGAAAAATGGGATACATATTAAGCTCCAAAAAAAGAGTAATCGCCAAAGAAATTTTAGCAGCATCAATTATTGCCGAAATATGTGCAGCTTTTCCTTTGACTGTTACAATATTTCAAAGAAAACACATTCAAATGGCGTTTTTTCCTCATATGCAGTAGCGAGGAAGCATTCCTAGCCTTCTTTAGGTATGTATTCTCTACCCATTACAAAATATGTGCTGAATTTATATCTAAAATATTTTTTTAATTATCAGAAAGAATACAGAATAGTAATCGTTTGTATATTGTAGATTGGATACGAAAACAAATGGTAGCAGTAGACAAAGTCCTGTGATTGTAACTCATCAACTATTTTTACTTTCTCTAACAGGTGTGTAGTTGGTAGAAAAGGTACCACATTCCATCCAAAAATTCCAATCGGAGATTTGTCTAGAAATACCATGTTTTGAGATTCCTGGATTTAAAAAAAGAAACACTTTTAGCGTACTTGATTGTGTGCGATTGTCAACAGTATATAACTCAAAAAGAAAAGTTGGATAAATACTGGCACTTAAATTCGGTATCTGCACCCTTACACAAATGAATGAATGAATGAGCGAACGAATAAATAGATAAATAAAAATAAATAAATAAACTAGTAAAAAATAAAAGCGTATAGTTTTCTAAGACCACATCGTGTCCACGGCCGGTTTACAATGATGTCACGGAACGCGTCTCATTAGCTTCGTCCTACTACAATACACAATGTACTCATATTGTGCATTGTTTCATATGTTTCGTGTATATCCACGTAGAGAATCCTTCCTTTTTTCCGCTCTCTGTAATGTGTGAAAAAAATTGAGTCTCGGAACTGACTCATAATTGAGTCTTACTAAACGCAAATAGATAGCCGGGCGGTTATAAAGTATGTAGGATCCAGATCTGTAAACGTTCGAATCCCAGACATATTTTTGATTTGTTTACTATAGATATACGAAATAAGTATTACACACATTTTAATACAACTTCCAGTTGCGAAGGTTTACTTGATTTTATGGCATTTAAGCTCGCACATAAAAACTGAAACATTCTACTGTGTTTTTAAACTAACTGAAATAAATGTTTTATTACTATATGTAAAACCAAATAAAAATGGAAATTAACTTAGTAGCGAGTGTATAAACCCTCTATTTCTATTACTGCCCTTATTCTGTGGTACATGGACGAGACCAAACGCCTGGTGAAAGTTTCACAAGGGGATACCTTGGCAGCACCATTTATAGCAGATGAATGAGCCCGAGTATTTGCACGGCCATTAGTAAGGCAATTTTGTAATAACATTGCATTTATTTTGAAAACGATTAGAATATATATTATATATATTAGCGTGTCTGCCTCACGTTTAAGAGGTTCCGAGTTTGAATCTCGGTCAGGGTGAGTTATCTGGATAAGGCTTTTTCTGGGGTTTTCCATTATCCTGAAAGACGAATGTCGGGTGATTCTAAGCTCCATGGACCCTGTGTTCATTTGAGCATCATTTCACCTATTCCATTTATCGTCCGATATGACTTAAGTTGGAGGATGTAAATTACAATAAATAAATAAATAAATAAATAAAATGAAAAGTTATTTCGTTTTTATAAATGAATGTGTTTAAAATATCATTTCTCTTCTGCAAGAAAAACGCAAGGAATTGTTATTAAAGTAACAATAACAAAAGAAAAACATGCACATCAAGGATTGCTTTACTTACGAGACACATGTGTTCGAAATCTTCTCGGGAAATAAGCCAGGTGAAAAGACGATTAGAAATCCGTGTTATCTTCCAGTCGCTGATATCAACACCGGTGTGGAATCCACTATTCAGAATCTTAAGTTAGATAGGGCCGAAGAATTACGCACTGTGGTGGCCGCCTCTGTCACTCACAACACACTTCCTCGACCCAATATCAATCGAGATGAAAGTTGAGGCTTCGGAACGATGAAAATTTACTTGTCTTGCCGGCGGACAAGGGTAATGCCAATGTGATCCTCTCCACAGTCCAATACTTAGATAAATTCAGTAGCTCTTAGATGATCGGGCCTACAGGATACTCGATAAGAATCCTACCTCTTCCCACGAACGTCGAACTATACGACTAATTAAAAGATCCTGCCTTACTTAAGAACTTAAGAAGGTAGTATCACCGTCAGGTTCCAGACCTCCTAGAATGTATGGACTCCCGAAGATCCACAAACCGGACGTTCCTTTACGCCCCATTGTGGGCGCCAGGAGCAGCCCTACATATCGGCTGGCACGTCAGCTGGCTGATCTGTTACAACCTCTGGTAGGGGATTGCCCACATCATGTGAGGAACTCCACACATTTTGTACATACACCTAAGAACATTACCACTGGCCCTTCTAATCTTGTCATCTTCGACGTGGTTTCTCTATTTGCAAGGGTACCACTTCAGGAAGCCATCCAACTTCTGAAGGAGCATTTTCCGGCTGATATCACAGAGCTCTTCCGCCATACCCTGACGTTCACTTTCTTCTTGTTTGGTGGTACTTTCTATGAACAAGTAGACGGAGTAGCAATGGACTCCCTTTTGTCACTAGCTATAACTAATTTCTATATGGAACACCTAGAACATGAAATACTTGCCACAGCTCCACTTAAACAATCGCATTTCTATAGATACGCGGACGACACTTTTGTAATCTGGCCACATGGATCAGACACTTTGCCTTCCTTTCTTGTGCATCTCAACAGCCTTCGACCTCAAGTATAGTTTACCATGGCAGTGGAGAAGGATAGAACTCTTCCATTCTTGGACATTCTTGTTTCGAAAAACAGCAATGGTTCACTGGGGCATGCTGTATATCGCAAGCATACGCACACCGATCTCTATCTGAACGCTCATAGTTTCCATCATAAGTCTCAACGACTGGGAGTTCTCAATACACTGGTCCACAGATCTTTGTCTATCTCTGATCCCAGCCACTTAAAACAGGAATTACAGCACCCGAGACTCACTTTCCGTCAAAACGGCTACTCCGAATATGACGTTGAAGTCTCGATCATCAGAGCTAGGGAAGGGAAACCTGTAATACAGCAAGCGTTAAATAAGCCTACCGCTACAGCCTGCATCCCATTATCTATCCGGCAGAATCAGCAGAATACTCGCCAAATACAACACCAGAACCATCCACAAGCAACCTCCGAAAATTAAACATCTGTTGAGACCGGTGGAAGAGAAACTGCACTTACAAGTTCCGGAAGTGTACCACATTCCCTGTGAATGTGGGACACCGTATATAGGACAAACAGGAGGGATCATCGCTACCAGAAAAACGAACATGAACGGAGAATTCGTTTAATGCAACCTGAGAAGTCTGGACTGGCAGAGCATTGTTTTGATAACGTCCATAGAGCCAACTTTCGGGAGACGACCATCTTGGCAAACTGCAACAGTTACTGGGAACGGAGAATTAAGGAGGCTTTGGCCATTTCCTCCGAGAGGAGCACGCTTAATCATGATGCTGGATTTCAGTTTAGCTCCTCTTGGAAATTCGGCCTTAAAATGGAAATCCGTCGGCTTAAGAAGCACAAATCTGTACAGTTTGATCATCAAGTTAAGTAGTTACGTTTCTTAGACCCAATTAGTTTTCTATACTTTTGCCATCTCCTGGCCTGGCATTTAGGTTACTGAAAACAATCTTTTGTTCATTGATGCGAGTATTGGTAGTGTTTTGTCTTTGTTTATATTTGTGTTATGTCCAGTGATACATTTGTGGTTATAATATTTATTAAAATATTCTGATGATGGGAGAGATGTACGCTCCCGAAACGTCTATTTCTAATCTTCTTTTCTCCTGGCCTGTTTCCCGAGAAGAGCTCGAACATATTCGTCGCCAGGAAAGCTTCAGGTCTTATGTGAGACACTTGCGTTTTACCACTCGGCTATCATGCGTACGGCCAAGCCGCAAGGAAACTCCTTATCTATCGTATAGCTTTTAAATGAAGCCAGAGTGGTATCAAAGCGTATATTGGAAAAGTTAATTGTTCTTTCACACTAGCCTTGTGTACGCCAAGGTATGGAAGGGTAGAGTCAGACTGAAAACTTCAATGCCATAGCCGGGATTCAAATCATTTAATTTTTCAGTCTGACTCTACTTTCCAAAGCGTATATTGTGAATGCAGCGTTAGCGAATGCCTCCGATGTTTTCCGAATTGAACTTTGTTTCTGGCAGCTGCCTTTTTGTTTTTCCAAAGGCTGTATGTGTTGTATATAGTAAAGATGCGATACGAAGTTTACAAAAAAGATCTATATACTTGAAACTAACCTTTACATGGAGAAATTTTTTGAAATTGCTGTTTTTCTCAAAAATGGCTAAAATGATTTTGATTAAAATACCATACGTTTAAGACTTTTGTATAAAAAATGAGATCTCTGTCTTTTAATTTTCTGCAAATAGGCTGTGATGTCTACTTTATTCAGAAGACATTCTGAATAAATCTTGAATGACTGGTAAACATAAAGCACGAAAACGTTAAATCTCTTTAAAACACACAGTTTATTTCAAATAACCTTTTTGTGGTATTAGCCATTTCTGAGCTAACCGCTATTGATGGCTCGAATTGTCAGTACTTTTGTCATTTGATATTCATTTGTATCCGGACTACATAGTATGAACAATGGAATTTTAAAGTCGTCAGTAGCGTGCAGTTAACATTAGACTGTCGCGATTTCCTTCGGTTTTCGTTTGTAATGGGTGTTTTTGCAAAGATTTCTCGCGATTAAAAGTGAAGTATATAGAAAACAAATTCTTAGGCTGCATTCACATGGTTTTCTCTACCCCTTTTATAACTATTCTTATAAACACTTATTCATCTATCTGCGTTATATTAATCGAGATAAACATGTGTAGGAATGTTTTTATTACATATTTCCTTGTAAGTGCAATGAGAATAGGGCATTAAAATTATTACTGTTCAAGCGATAGTCAAAGCATTAAGAAATGGTCACTGTGTGACGGCTTTGAAATTCCATTATTTTTGAATGACCAGGAATAAAAAAATTACGACTTTCCATGTGAGATAGGTATAAAAATTAGAAAACTTAAATCACTAACAAGAAATGACTCAGACGTGGTTAATTCCATAAAAACACCCATTTCACATAAACTGTGTGCTTCAACGAGATCTATAAGCAGTAGATTTTGTCTTTCTGTTACGGTTTACCTGTTATCAAAAAGTCATTCAGAATATATTCCCAGAAAATTCAAGATATAAATTTCATTTGTCATGAAAATATGTTAAACATGTGATAACTTAATCAAAATCATTACAACCAATTTGAGAAGATCAAAATTTTCTACTTCTGTAAGTACGTAGTCAAGAGAGTAAAAACTCTTTCGCAACCATAGTTTGTGTACCCATAATAAACGATACAGAATAGCGGATGTCAAGTGAATATAATGCACGATCATTTTTTCCTGCAGATTTACTTCCTATGTAATATGGTACTCAACTTTTATTATTATATCTCGTATAAATGCTGCTGAAGTCCAGGATTGAGTTACAGAACTAACTGGAAATCTCTCCGTTGCTTGGACATAGAGTGATTTGTGAATAGTGATTTTAGTTCATTCATATGTTTAGTCCTATCTTGTGCGAGTATTCAGTTCATCAAAATGTAACTTAAACAATGTTTGCAGTCCGTCTCTGACAAATGCTGTTTCTCTGTTCTATTTGTGTAGTTAATTGCTATAACTTTTGAACCCCTTCTCCTTGACGTGAATCAGTGTACTGCTGCGATCTTAAAGTTGAGCTGCTGTCTGGGCAAATATCGCACTGAGAGGCTTGTTCTGTAACATACCTACCTCAGAATGATACAGAACGTTTACCGCCGTAATGGTCACATTTTGATTTGCTATTTTAAAGTTAGGAGTCTATATACTTGAAGAAAGTATTAAGATAATGGTGCAATTAACACTCGTTGAAATATGTTGATTTATTTAATCGTAACATTGCATCGAAGAAGTTTTTAAAATGTATCAAGGTTTACAACGTCTACCCCGTGGAAGAGAAATAGATGCCATTCTTTAGGAGTGTACCTTGATGTGTACATTGAAAAGATTTATAGGACTTTTTTCTCCCTGTCTTTAATGTATTTGTAGAAATGTGCTCTGAAATGCTGAAGTTTTTGCAGCTGTGTGCTTTCCTTTGCCGGTGGATAAGAGGACAAAGTTGACGGGTGAGGTCAGGTCCACCGCACAATAGAATGCGCACTCTTTCCGATCGCAGTGCCACTTTTCGAGTAGAGCTGTATTGTAGGTTAACACCTCTCGTGCTGAGGGTCCGCGGTTTGATTCCCGGCTCGGTGCTAGTAATTTTAAGTTGGTCCTATCCCAGACCCATATTTTGACTAGCCCATTTGAAGAACAAGGTGCGTCTAAAAAGTACGGTGAATGATCTCAGAAAATATAAAAAACAAGAGTTACAAACAAAATATATTTACTGGCCTTTAAAGTAATCGCCATTGGCTATACACGTCTGACGTGGGTTGTAAAGCTTTTGCAAACTGTCAGCAAACGCTTCTTATAGAATCGTTCGAAGCACTGTGGTCACGCGTTGTTTTGTTATCCGCAACCTTTGCGAAGGGTAAGCCTCTCAGGGTTAATTTAGGACGGGTAAACAAACAGAAGTCTGCCGGCAAAAATCTGGAGAATAAGGAGGTTGTGGGAGCACAGTGAGATTGCGTTGAGCGAGAAAGTTGAGTACGAGAGTCGCAGTGCGCGCATTGTCGTGCAGGAAATTCCACTATTCACTCCGGTACTGTTATGGCCGAACACGCCGGATGCGTTGCAGCAGCCGTTTCAGAACTCATTCGTAAACATCCGCGTTGACAGTATGACCCTCAGGTACAAATTTATGATCATTTGCGACAGCCTTTGCTGTCAGAAAAGGCAATCAACATCGTCTTAATCTTGGATTTTCTCAGCCGAATTTTTTTTTTTTTGGTGGGGCAATACGATGAACGCCATGCCATTGTCTGTCGCTTAGTCTTCAGATCGTATTAGTAGCATCAACTCTCATCTCCTGTAATGATATTTTCCAAAAATTGGGATTCCGGTCAGGCATGTCGATGAAATCTCCAGACGTTTCCACCCAAATTTGCTTCTGCTTGTCTGTAAACATGTGCGGTACAAACCGGGCACAAATCTTCCGCTTTCCCTAATGTTCGTCTGTGCTGACTGCCAACGCGTCTGCTATCATTCTCAAAGACAGCCGTCGATCATCCGCAAGCATCCGTCGCACTCGTTCGATGTTGTCTGGGATAGTGCTTGTCGACTCGAACGTGGCTCAACCTCGACACTTTCCGTTTCGTCTCTAAAGCGTTTAAAGTACTCAAACACGCATTTTGTACTCACTGCTTCAACACCGTACACTTGCACAAACATCCCAAGGGTATCAGTTGCCGTTTTGCCTAATTTGAAACAAAACTTGATATTTATGCGTTGCTCCATTTTGCGCTCCATGTCGCAATGACACGAATTGTCAAACTGACCCCGTTAGCTGGGTCGTAGCGTGCACCACCGCTTCACTACAGTGATGTGCACGATAGGGGGCGTTTGCTGACGTATCCCTCAATGTGTATGAGCGGGGACCTTATCCTCACAGCGCGGTTTGTAAAATATGGGACCATTCACTGAACTTTTCAGACGCAGATTGTATCCCCAAGGCCCAACGGTTCGGAGATTTCGGTAAAAGCTGTAAGTACTCTCATTTCACAGACAGCCTCATAATCATCCTGCCACCGGAGGTAACGGACTCCATTATCTAGATGTCGTCACCTAGAAATGGGCTGTAGCTGCTTGGTGGAATGAAGTTCATAAACCATATGTGGAGCGTTACAGAAAACATGTTTTCTACTAGCATTTTGTAACAGTTATTACAATCTATCCTCTGAAGGGAAAAGAATTAATAATGTTAATTTGTTTTATGATTTTTTTTAGGAAATTAAAATTATTTTGAATAATGTTAAATTGTTTAAATTAAGTTTACAAAATGAAATTATGTAAACAAATAAATAAAACGATTGTATTGGTCGCTACGTATGATGTAGACAACAAGAAATGTGTAGTTACCATAGTGAAATAAAAATTAATATTCTTCCTCTAAGTCATTCTAAGTCTGAAAGTTACAGAAGATGGACGTAAAGGAACATGATAGCTAGTTTTAGTGTATAGAGGTTATACGGAAAAAGGACACTTCAAAAGTGATTTTTTAGGGCCGCGCCGTGGCTCAGTGGTTAGACCGCTTGGCTCTCACCAAGGCGGCCGGGGTTCGATCCCGGGCGACCGCAAAGTGAGATTTGTGGTGGACAACACGGCGCTGGGGCGGGTTTTCTCCGGGATTTCCGGTTTCCCCCGCCATCTCATTCCACCGGTGCTCCATCTTCATCTCATGTATCATCAGTGTCATCACCTGCGGTGCCGTATGTAGTAAAAGCGGGCGTTAAACACTACTACTACTCAAAAGTGATTCGTGCAATTATGTTACAACATGCTTTGTTCGTTTTCAATGTGAATTAAAAGTCAGTATGTTTAAAAAGGAATTAAATAATTCTTTTATAAACCATTTCCGAGAATTGGAAGAAAGATATCCATCCGAGACCACGCCTTGGGCATAAGATTGGGCATGTTCTAGCTGAGAAATCATTCTTTAGTTTAAATTTAAAACAAATGCGACAAACCCTAGTTAAGAAAAAAGAAATCATCAAGCATCGTCAAAGAACGCTGCAACCCGTCCCCCTGCAAAACACCATATATATGTATATATGCATATATATTGCAAAATGTTTCATATTTAATGAAAGTAGCTGGGATCAAAATACACTCTTCTGCTTGAAAATAATGCAATTATAAAGTAAAATAAATGTTTTAACTTAATCGTTTGCTTGCTATTCACGTCAAGCAAAATTAAATACATATATTAGTTTAAACTATCGGATACAAGACTATATAGGTGATTATCCAAGTCATCATATACAATTCGGATTAGACAGTATTTGTTCCGAGACCAATTCACAGCTGATCTTTCCCCCTCTTACTTTTTGTTGTTGTAATTTTACGTTCTCCAACGTTGTCATAGCGGACGATCAATGGAATGGGCGAGATGATGCTCAAATGAGCCCAGTGTTCATAGAGCTTAGAGTTACCCGACATTCGTCTTTCAGGATAAGGGAAACCCCGAAAAAACCCTATTCAGGTAACTCAGCCTGACTGAGATTCGAACTCGGGACCTTTGAACGTGAGGCAAACATTCTACCACAACGCTACCGAGGCGGGCCACCTCTTACTAGGTCGTCCAGTATTTCTTCTTCCTTGGGGTTTGTATTCATTAAGTTCCTTAGGGATACGGCCTATCTTCATCCGTGTCATATGCTCATGTCATTTATTCCTGTACTGGTCTATCTTCTGAGGAATTTCTTCAATAGCTAATTCTTATCGGATTTTCCGGTTTCGTGTGTGATCTTGCTAAAGTAATCCGTGAAAATAAAAGACACTGTATATTTTAATTTAGTAATTTAAGAAAAGGGAACAAATGGCAAAAGAAAATGTGTTTAAGTGCCAAACGGCCTTAGTAACGACCATAACAAAGACGTGGAATAGAAGGCTGCAGTAATCTTTTAGCTAGTGTGTGGTAAACAGGTTGGCTAATTTAGATATCTTCACTATTGGTCCTACGGCCAAAGATATACTAACCCATTAAGCGAAAATTCGATCTGATTTTAGCTTGTAAACAATAATCAAATTGCATTGTACAAATAATAATAATAATTGTATTCACATTTCGTAGCTTACTTTCAGTATTGTTAATATCCTTAAGTTTGTATTTATATGTGCAGGATCAAACTTCTGCTTTACAAAATCCAAAACTATAATTGCACAATCACATTTTACTGTATTGCTCTGTATTGGATAGCTTAAGGCTTAATGGGTCTTAATTTCGAAGTCTAATCATAATATTTTATTTACGTACGAAAATTTGTAGATACTGCTTCGAAAATAGTTGTTTTTTGGAAACAATTTAGCGGATTTTTATAGTATGTGTATGTGATTGGCAACCCTTTTGGTTTGGGTAGCTGCTGTGACGTTGCACTTCCAACGATTTGTGCAGTTACGCTTTGTACGAAACTAATGCACCGAGTGTGAGAAATAAGGCATAATGAAGCGAACTTTCTATTCTAGCGCATTTCTCGGGATATGCATCTTAATTGAAAGGGAGTTTTTTTATGGACGCTATTTAAATAATTTGGTTCTCGAGGCCTATTCTACATTGGGCATGAAACACCGCTCAATTTTGCTCAGAGGCCTCTATATCAGGCTTTTTCGTTTACGTGCCGTAAATCTACGACATGGGACCACCAATTTTACTTACTTTCCGAAGGAGGCTATGCTAAGATTTTTTATGCCCCAAAAATGCATTGTGTACATTCTGTATCTCTAGTAGATATACACGATGATTTAAGTAATCACCTTGTTGCATATGGGCTAAGGACCAGTGGGAGAAAGGCATGGACATACAGACAGCGTTTTGTTACAAAACCGTTGCTTGGTAAAGAATCCTTATGGTCTCTTCACCAGCTCACGAAATCTCACGTGGGAGTCATTAAAAATCCTAGCTAATAAGCTCTTGCTGGTATGTGATTGCATTACAACAGCAAAATGACGTTATAGTATGCTGTAGTCACGTAGTCGTACCGCCATATTGATTGCTTGGCACTGACTACTGCAAATCTTGCCACAGTGGTCAAGGACTTCAATAGTGTCAAAGCTTTGTTAAGGCGATGATCGTTCTTGCTTTTCGAATTATGCGTCGGTTTAATATCGTGAGCATGTTTCTTTGGAACAGAGCCAGAAACTTTAGGACAAAGTGGTGCAGTTTATCTGATTTCACTTCTACAGCGAGGGAAATATTAGGTACCAGTAAAATGCCCTGATTCACTAAACATTTATGACATTTGTAAAGTAGCCTCATAATTTTTAATTTTAATAAAGTTCGGCTGTCTTTGTAATAATAATAACTTTTCAATCACCATCTAACGAAAACCGGCTGTAGGTTGGAAGAAGACGGCGAAGCAACAATGGGCCAAGCTTTATCAGTAGGGCTCGGAACTTAATAAAATATCATTTTTTGCGTTATCACAGATAGTGTAGAATGTAATATAAATTTATTTCACCCTTTTACTTTATTCTCATGAATAGCGTTAAGGCTGCTTACTGAATTCTGCTGTGTCTAGTATTTTTTGTTGTAATTTTATGTCCTCCAACGTTAAGTCATATCGGACGATGAATGAAATGGGTGAAATGATGCTCAAATGGGTCCTGGGAAATGAAATGAAATGTGTAGTGTTTAACGCCCACTTTTACTACATACGGCACCGCAGGCGATGACACTCACAATACATGAGATGAAGATGAAGCACCGGTGGAATAAGATGGTGGGAGAAACCGGAGATCCCGTAGAAAACCCGCCCCATCGCCGTTTTGTTCACCACAAATCTCACTTTGCGGTCGCCTGAGATCGAACCCGGACTACCTTGATGAGAGCCAAGCGGTCTAACCACTGAGCCTGTGTCCTGGGTCCATGGAGCTTAGAGCTATGCGACATCCGTCTTTAACGATAACGGAAAACCCCGGAAAAAGCTTTATCCAGGTAGCTCACCCTGACCGAGATTCGAACTAGGGACCTCTTGAACGTGAGGCAGACACTTTACCATCTATGCTACCGAGGTGGGCAGTATATTTAGTCTCTTAGTAAGACAATGGATACGTATTTACGCAGTTATTCTCATCTATGTACCACATGGCAAAGCGAGAAGGCGTATCGGAAAATATTCCAACCACAGATATGTTGACCTGAGCTTGTCGCACATACACGACGAGTCCAATGTATGTATACTCTGTTCAGATGCAATTATGTCTTCTGGACAGCAACATCACACATCGGCAGCTACGAGAAATCATATATAACGTGATTGAATATTGTGACAAGGAGAAAGAAAAAAAATCGTCGTTACTTTTATTTATATTTTCGTTCAGTTTCATCATTATTGAAGTAACAAGATCATAATAATATCTAAAATTATATACACATAATTTTGTATACCTTCATATTGTTATGTATTTAAATCATGTTGTTTATGTCATGGCAATCGCGTATTTGTACAGATTGATCACTCTTCGAAAATCAGACCATATACTTAAACTATTTCATAAGGAAAACTTTCCATTAATGCTAGTTTTTTTTAACTATAAGACTAAAATAATCGATAATTGTTGGTAAAAGGGATGGATTACTGATACAAGAAGCTCGAGGTTTGTATACGATAATAGCGACAATGACAGTGAGACATCTTTCAGTGACGGAACATTGCTGATTATATATTTAGCATTACACCTTTGCTAGTTCAGTAAATCACCTTTTTAGAAATTATTCCCGTTGATCACACTAGAAAATTATTACCGCGCACATCCTATAATTGCGGTAGTCATTTAATAACAAAAGTGTAGTTGGTTTTCTCTTTCTTTTTTCCCCGTTATTAAATTGCAGAAGAGAGGGCTGTTTATACTCATTTACATTCTTTGAAAAAATATTACAATAAATAATTATGTGGATACATTTATAGCCATTAAGGTTATTTATTATGATTATGCACCCGTGATGCGTGTAATAATTGGCTAACCTTTCATGTCAGACTCACGCAGCTTCCAAGTGCTCTATTTGTGTTTCGTAACTTACTATACGCCAAATTACGAATATGTCACTCTTCTAATCGACCAGATAAGAGACGATCGCAGCGCTGGTCACTGAAGGTCAATACGCCTCAACGCTCTTTCGAGTAATAGAAAATAATGGTGCTTCCGCGTTGTTAAGAAAAACAACACTTGCTCTCACGTGAAAACTGTGCGGGGGATGCTAGTTCTGCAGGAGTCAGGTGGGGACTACTCCTATTTCGGCTCACCATGATGTCATAAATAGACGTACTATCTACATTGAAAACGATCTGTTAATTTGCTGGCATCTTGTATTCAACAACTAACTGGTGCAAGGGCGAATATTTTAAAAGAGGCCAGTAAACCTTGTTGATATGTTGAAAGTAGAGCCGCCATCTTTCTCAGATAACACTAGAGTTATGTCAGCACATTCCTCACGTGTATTTTTGTGAGAGGAACACTTGTTACAACTGCATCCGCCAATCAGTCAACATTTTACTTCTCACAGGCGAAACCGTAAAAATACCAAAAGTGGGAAAATTGGTTAAGAAGTTTGTGAGATATTGAAAAATGTATTGCGAAAAACAAATTGGGTATCAGTCGTTGTGTAAAATTGAGAAAGATATGCAAGGTGAACATTTTGACTTCAGTTGCTTTAAAGAAGGTTTTTGACCAGGGTACTTTGGTCATTTCAAGATTGCGCCCATGACGTCAGTTGAAGTAGAGAGGACTTTTTCAAAGTAATAGTGTTCTTTAAGACAACCGGCGATCCTTCAAACTCGAGAACCTGCGAATGGCAATGGTTCTTTATTGCAAACTGAATAAGAGTGTATGTGCGTGTGTGCGTGTGCGTGTGTGTTTTTAAGGCCCGTCGAGAGCGAGGAGCTGAATAAGAGATATGCCTAAATATATACAGTTTTTCCTTATATATGGAATACATTACAAACTATTTCTAGTTATAATAATTAATACAAATTATATACACTATTTAGTTTTGAACGTTAAAATTGCAATTAGAAATTTTAAAATTTTAGTTTCATTTACTCACAAATTTAAGGGCATATTATTGTTTATTTTTCCCTGATTTTTGGGTCATCAGCTTCCAAGCCCTAGTTAAGGGACTAGAGGATTAAGTGGGTGTATGAGGACATTGAAATTCCTTGGTATTACCTGACATTTCGCCCATAGCTGCATCAGGCATCTTCGGAGTTAGCGACTCCTAGCATGTTTACATTATACTGGATTAAAGCTGGCTGTGAAAGCCGAAACGTGTATATCAGTTTTCCAATCCACTGCCTTAACTGTGCACAGAATTAAAGTTACACCTTATACGAAGAAGGAATACTAGTATTTAATTTATAGATATGCTCTTGAGGGGAAAGTGACTAAAACAGTCATCTGAAATCTATTTTGGGGAAATGTTAAATCAATTTGCACACATCTTATAGAAGGAAAAGAAAACCATATATTCTGCTGTGTAGCATAAATAGTTGGCTTTATAATTTATTCAATTTTTACTTTCCCTACTATGTACTTAAATAGAGGACGTATTGTGTTTATTTCTAAATTTGATACCGAGATTTTACCGAATATGCACGTTTTGAGATTCTCTAAATACAAAAAAAGTCTATGTATGAACATAACACAAAGGAGAAAATTGGGTAAATATCAAATTTTTTAAATATTTAAGTTCAGGATTTTCCAAGGGTGTGATACGAATATCTCCAGGTGGCTCCTCCTACCTTAAACTGCTCCTTACGCGGAAAAAGTTTTAAAAATATTCACAAAATTGGCTCATTATTTGCATATGTCGTTAAATGTAGGCAACTACTTTATATGAGATATTTATTCATAGACAGGGAGATGACGATTATATTTATTGGCGCCATTGAACATCAATAAAATAGCAAATTAGGACAACAAAAAATGCCATTTTTAGGTGCACTAAAAGAACAATAAAGGAAAAGCCTTTAGTTTTCGTCTTCATTTCTACGTTTTTACTATATTATACTTCGCCAAAATTCAGCGAAACATTGGTTCAGCCATATTTTGGGTCAAAGTACCGTGCAAATCCACTGGCTAGTTTTTATTATTCTGGAGGAACAGAATGTCAAGATGGCAGAGGCTGGAATTGGATCTGTCAAAACCAATATAAAAGCTACAGACCATTATAGGCCACTTCTTATGCTCGACTGTGTTCATACATCTCTCAACTGAAAAGGAAAAAAAAAAAATCGGGAATAATATAAAACATAATATAAAACATTCAAATAAACTAAAATGTTCGTTTTGAGTGGTGATGTCATTTATATCGTGAGATTAGGTCATTATTGTAGCCACTATTTATAAACACATTAATCAAACCGTGATTTCACAGAATAAATGATGATCAGGTACTCCTTGTTCCTTCGAGGGAGAATGTTACCTGTAACAGTGAAGTCAGCACAAATAATTGAAGATGACCATATTTGTCTTAAAATTTGATTTTACACAAGGACTTCCACTTTAGCCTCGAGACATCAGAGGCGAGACTATTGGGTTATATGGTGGTTTCACATTATTCTGTTTCCTGAAGCATGCGCGCAAGGTCATACGTGATAATATGTTTAGGATTTTTATACGACCTCCAAGAAGCGCTGGACAACAGTTACTCCCGAACGAATTAACATTTTGTCAAGTGGCCGATAATACCAGAAGATGGCGCCAACAAGGTACTCCATTTCGGTCTTATACCTCAATTTCCTGTGAACTGGCGTGCTGAGACATTTGTCAAGCCACGGTTCCCGTAGGGGAGGGGATCCGTCCCCTTCAGCTGCTGTGGTGCGAGCGCTGTGGACCCTTAGCACTCGTGATACCTCTGACGTTACCAGAGGAACCTCGGGCCATACATTCGAGCCCCTCCCTGAATGGGAGTTGTTCGGATTGGGTTGGACTCGAGGGGGCAATGTGTTCCCGTTACCCGCGGGAGATCGTGTACCTCCGGCCAGGCTACGGCCGCCCGGAGGGGGTAGAGGGTTGCCTAAAAAGTCCCGGGTACTAGCCTGCAGAGCCAGTAGAAGATGTGCTAAATCACCAGGCGGCCCCACCGAGGTTATTCGGTAGTCTTCCCTGCGGGGTTGACGCGCGTAAGTGGCGTATCCACTTCCAACCGTCTTGACGTTTTTGTCGATGGGGACGCTTTTTAGACTCGAGGTATTGCCCTAAGGAAAGACCCCGGGAGTTTTCCATCACTCCCGGGTTGACAGAGGTCGTTTGTCAAGCCACGGTGATGTACTCGAAACAGCACACACCATAAACTGAACCATGCTTCTTTTTGCTTGCTTTTCCTTTGTTTATCGTACGCCTGTTATAGCTTCTTCTATTTTTATACAGCTGATTTATTTACTGATATCTAGTAATAGATCTTATTTTTCTCGCCATATCTGTTACTAAAAGCTTCCTTGTTATTTTCTTTCCCGCACTTCCTCTTATTTTCTATCTCCTTTTCCACATACTGATAAATAATGTAGAAAACAAATCTGGTGTGCTGCATTCGTATATTTACTATTAAACAAACTATTCTCATAACAGGCTATTTCACTGTCTACTTCTACCTAATCGAGACAAACTTCCATTGACGTTTACACATTCGTTGTAGGTATAAGTAGGCTAAAGCGAAGATTGCCCGCCTCATGTTCAAGAGGTCCCTGGTTCATTTCAGAATGTGTTAATCCTAAACCCTGAAAGCAGTCATGAGATACATGTATTTACTTTTTCACACATTTTCTGTGAGGCAGCAATTATTTTCTACATCGCCTCTTTCTCAAGGGAACGACAAGGCCTTAATTACATATATTCTCCTTTTATAATATTAGTATTGATTAGCTTGGAAAATATGTTGCATTGCCTATGAAAAGCCCATCGATAAAATGTTAATAGCTGTCCATGTTTTTTTTACACATATTCTGAAGTACCTAATTTTAACACGTATTAAATATTTTTGTTTAAAATTCTCAATTTTTGTTTGCTTTCTCTTAGTAAATACCTCTGCAACAACGTTTATCATTGACTTTGGAATTATCAGACATTATCAACGTGAAAAAATAAATATTAAGGAATGTTTTGCACTTCCGAAAATGCAAAAAAATAGTCACGTTAAATTGGTAATATATATTATAATTAGTGGATTCATATATATATATTAACGTTCTATAAAACAGAACGACGAATGAAGATATGGAACAAATGCTCAAGGGAGCCTGTAGTTCATAGAGGTTTTACCAGCTCCGTAATTTCTAACACAAAGGAAAAACATAAAAAGGAACTTTGAAAAGCGAACAAACACGGAAATAGAATGCATCTTTAAACGTGGTTGGTATTCGAAGCTGTATAACCAGGAATATTTTAATAAATTTACTTTGAGAAGGACAGCATGCTGCAAATGATTTGTCGAACGTTTATGACTGCCATGAAGCATGTAACGTGGCCTCAGAGAAGTAAACTTCTTTGGCCGCACCCTCCCATCACATATTAATAAGCAAGAAGCATTTCTATGGTTAGCTAAATGAGTCACTTGCTTATTTCTTATTTACCAACGGACTCTGCCATTGGAATGGGATACGCTGGAGGAACGCAGACAGGGTGTCAGGTCGTTAATATATTCTCGAGGAGTAATCCTTTATGATTCACCGCTGGTACAGTCATACCCGAATTCCATCACTCATGGTTACGACCTCAACAATGGGCTACAGACTTCGCATTATTAAACACAATAAATCAGGCTGATAAAATATGAGTACTATGTGTTCTTTAGGTGCGTTGGAGCAAACTATTCCCTTTGAGCTAAGGTAAAGGAACATCTCCACCGCCACTGCTAGTGTGTTGTCCCCCCTCCCGCCGAAAAATTCTAATGTTTTGCACTCACAGGACTTTCTCTATTCATTGATCCACATACTCTTCTTAAAAAGCCTATTCTCTATCTTCATGATACATTTAGTTACATATTTCGTTATGAATAAGTATAAGAATGGTTCAGTTAGTAAAGTGTTAGTCGTACAGTAAAAACGCTATAAAACGGAACGCAAACGTCCCAGGATTTATTTTCCGTTTTTCACAGGTTTCCATCTTACAGAGGGTTGTGTTTGAATGCATAGACATTACGAAATAGTCGCACAGGTTTTAATGAAGGAATAATATAGAATGAAGTGTAAATAATGATAGGCTCATATGTATTATGTACTATATTTTCAACTCGCATACAATTGTAGTTTATCACTAGTTTCTCGTCTGTTTTCAATTTTCCTTTTCTAAAAATGCTTCCCGGAGTTTCAAGTATTTCTGGTGAATTTTTGGATAGAATGCAATACCTACAATTCTCTACTTACTATAGTTAAACAGTAGAGCAAGCGAAAATAATTTCTTGTATTAAAGTATGCCCTTGAACCTTTGGAAGAATTGTATTGATTGTTGTTTGGTTCATGTCAGTTCCACCGGGGGTGCCAGAATTTCGTCCTACAGATTTTTTTACTTGTTATTACCATACACTAAATCTACTGCCATGGATTCATCGCTTTTAGGGACACTTAAAAACCATCGGTATGGAATTGAGCACACAACCTTACGATCAGTAAGCCATCACCTAATCGACTGAGTCACCCAAACCTATAAGTTTGGCACATCCCTTCCACTTATGAGTGATTTTTAAGCGAAAGGTCTGTGTATTTAGTATGTTAGTGGGTCCACTACTTGTTTCGGTACACTATTTATCAAAGTGTAATTTTATATAATTGAAATTTTTCAGGCTTGTTAAGTATTAATGAAATTTAACAAAACTAACCGTTCATATCTCTAAATAATAAGTTTTACAATCAACAGTTTTTTTTTTAACTGGAACTCTCTGGAAAAGAAATGCATAACGTGCTTTTAAAAATAAGCTCCATAAATTCCTCTAAGATCTGTTTGTAAAAGTTATGATTTATTCCATATTTAAAAACCTTATGTATCTATAAGGCTATTGCCACTAACACCTCGCGTTCGCGTAATACCGAACTTTCATATGAACTGCAGTACTTGGCTTTTAATGTTAAGTACATAGTAGAGAAGGCGAAAAGAGTTCTTGTGCACCTCGATGTGTATACATATGCAACTTCTGAAGATATGTTGAGTGAATTGCTTACTCCTAGATATCCCCTGAAAACCATTGACCAGGTGTTCAATTCCCACAAAATTAATTTCCCCTCTACAAACAGAAACGTTGATATCACGGCTTGAGGGGTATGCATTCTTTACGTGCAGTTCATGAATGCAATATTGCTTCTTTTGATATCCGCAAACAACATTGTGGAGATTTGCAAGAGCGATGTGGGGAACGAAAATTAGTTAAGCTTGTTTGGTTAATCACAGAAAAATAATTTAAAAATACCTTTTTAGAATGCATCGCGTTATTCACCAGAAAGTGCTTATATCATTTATGTAAAAGTGGTAGCTATGGTATTTTTTGGATTATGTGTGTATATATGTGTAGTGTTTAACGCCCGCTTTTACTACATACGGCACCGCAGGCGATGACACTGATGATACATGAGATGACTATGGAGCACCGGTGGAATGAGATGGCGGGGGAAACCGGAGATCCCGGAGAAAACCCGCCCCAGCGCCGTGTTGTCCACCACAAATCTCACTTTGCGGTCGCCTGGATCGAACCCGGGCCGCCTTGGTGAGAGCCAAGCGGTCTAACCACTGAGCCACGGCGTGGCCTTTGGATTATGTGATATAACAAAGATCATATTGAGTTGCACCCAAGTTGCATACAATTCAATTTATAAACACACTAAATTTATACAAAATTAACTTTGAAATGGACAGGGCAGATATGCTATATAGTAAAGCATGGTGGCATTTGTTTATTGGTTATTATATAGATACTTAAATGGAAAGCAGTTAGCTGGTTGTTGGTGTCCCGCCGGGAACTGCCTCTATAAGCACCCATGAATTTTCCTCCACCGATCAGCTACCTAAGAGCGATTTGTTAAATTATCTCTGTCTCTTACTTTCTCGCCTCCCATATGGATCGTCCTAGTTTGAGACAAATTTTAGTAGTGTTTGGAAACTTTTGCGCGATAGCTAAATATATTCCGTAGGGTTTCTCCCATATTCAGAGAGTACCCCATTTCGCCGGCTGCAGCCAAGGCTAGGATCAGTGCCAGATGGGGGTGGCAAGGATTAACCTACCAACTCCCCATGTGAATAACTTCAAAGACAATAAAAAGTTTAAGTAATACTTTTCAAATTAACGCACCAAAATGCTCATTCTT
>CM060950.1:341002212-341050434 GCA_030765055.1 Mantis religiosa | reverse complement strand
ACTATTACTACTACTATTACTACTACTACTATTACTACTACTATTACTACTACTATTACTACTACTATTACTACTACTATTACTACTACTATTACTACTACTATTACTACTACTATTACTACTACTATTACTACTACTATTACTACTACTATTACTACTACTATTACTACTACTATTACTACTACTACTACTATTACTACTACTACTACTATTACTACTATTACTACTACTACTACTGCTGTTACTACTACTACTACTACTACTACTGCTGTTACTACTACTACTACTATTACTACTACTACTATTACTACTACTATTACTACTACTACTACTACTATTACTACTACTATTACTACTACTACTATTACTACTACTATTACTACTACTATTACTACTACTATTACTACTACTATTACTACTACTATTACTACTACTATTACTACTATTACTACTACTATTACTACTATTACTACTACTACTACTACTGCTGTTACTACTACTACTACTACTTTTACTACTACTATTACTACTACTATTACTACTACTATTACTACTACTATTACTACTACTATTACTACTACTATTACTACTACTATTACTACTACTATTACTACTACTATTACTACTACTATTACTACTACTACTATTACTACTACTACTATTACTACTACTATTACTACTACTATTACTACTACTATAACTACTACTATTACTACTACTATTACTACTACTATTACTACTACTATTACTACTACTACTACTACTATTACTACTACTACTATTACTACTACTATTACTACTATTACTACTACTATTACTACTACTATTACTACTACTATTACTACTACTATTACTACTACTATTACTACTACTATTACTACTATTACTACTATTACTACTATTACTACTACTACTACTACTGCTGTTACTACTACTACTACTGCTACTGCTACTACTACTACTATTACTACTACTATTACAACTACTATTACTACTACTATTACTACTACTATTACTACTACTATTACTACTATTACTACTATTACTACTACTACTACTACTATTACTACTACTACTACTACTGCTGTTACTACTACTACTACTACTACTACTACTGCTACTGCTACTACTACTACTATTACTACTACTATTACTACTACTATTACTACTACTATTACTACTACTATTACTACTACTATTACTACTATAACTACTATTACTACTACTACTACTACTACTTAAGCTTTGTAATAATTCCTTTAGCTTTGTAATAACTCCTTTAGCTTTGTAATAACTCCTTTATGAGTGCTAATATATATTCATGTGCTGCATTCAAAATGTCAACAGTTCTCAAAGCATCTGTGTGTTTTCATTTGTTTCAGAACTCGATCAGCCGGCCAGTAGTCAAACGCAGCGTTACCAGGATGGTGAGAAGAGGAAGTCCGTGGAATGGAGCTTTAGGACTCTCTAGGATGGTTTGATAGATGGCTGGTGTTGCATATTCCGTATTATCTGTGTTGTTACATTTTAGCTTCAAGTGTATAGTGATCAGGTATCATCCTGAAGCTTAACTGTGACAGCGCCATAAGAAAGTTTCATGTCTAGATATTAAGGATTGTTCTAGTGTATAAACTAATTGAGAAGATGGCTCAGGTCAAGTGGCAGCTTTCACGAGAGTGTGGCAGTTCGTTGACATGCAAAGTGTTCCAAGGCGTTGAGTTCAAACTATACTGGGCTGTATACCAAGTCAGAGTTTTTCAACTTCAATTTCATTATTTTATGAGTTTTCTAATGTATTGAGAATGTTTGTAAATATCTACTTGCACAAGTTTTTCGTGAAAGAACATCACGTGTATTCAGTACAACGGAATATTTATCCCCTGTCTTTTATAACTATTTTTCATTTTCCTGAGATCTATCAAGAAATCTTGAGTTATTGAGACTTCAGAAACAAATTTCAACCAATGTCTGTTGATCTTGTGCCATACGTCATTGAAATTCTGACTAAATATCTTCATGAGATGCGTCAGAATTATTAAATGGCTCAAAATATCATTAAAGTCTATAAAAATTGAAAACAAGCATGCACAAGAGAAAGTGAAAACATATACAGCCTTGTCTCTTAACAAACAATAGGGAGAACAAATAATAACTATAGCACGTCACGAAACGTCACTTAAGCCATGACTTAGTGAATCCACAGGAATGGATTTGGAAATTGATTTTGATCTATGTTTGATCAATGTGTTGCTGTTTTATTCCAATCAATCGCCCTCTCCACCAAGCAGTCTGACGCAATTTATTTGTGTTAGAGTAGAGTTTAACTTTAATTTACGGTCGAACGTCAGAAATGGCGGTGAAGATGTGTCACTAGCAAGCAAAAGCATGTGTTTCAGTTTGTTGTTAATTTTTAATTCGTGAAGCTTCTGTAGAAAACGCACAAGGAAATGTGTCAACGCCTGTGTCTCCAAGGACCCTCATATTTAATATAAGCAAACATGTCAACAAATTATTGTTACTGTAATTTCCAGATATTTGCAACAGGAATATCAGTAATTCGTTCCAGGTTTTAAAGAGTAGCTCTTACACCGCAGTTTCTGGCAGTTCTACCAATGAATATGTTTATAAGATGATTAAGCGCCCAAATATCTTTTATATTTAGAAATGTTTTATTTTAATTGGGTTATAGCATTTAAACCAGTTGTATCATTCTTCAGAAGTAAATGAAAGTCTTGGGCGTAAATAACGATAGGAGCAGATGTCTTTGTGGTTAGATCCGGGGTATTCCTTATCCTTCATAGAGTCTTTAAGATTGCGGTTGTATGCTATGAATGCATGTGTCTGTCGGAGAAATATATTTAAGGTTAAAATATGAAGGTAATAAAACTCTGCGATTAAATCCAAACCGAAGGAGTCCAATCCAAAAGTTATAGTTTCAATTACCAGATGAAGGTGAGAGCTTTACTCTTTAATTATATTGATCCATATCATCTCTAGAGTTTTGAAATACGAGTTAAGTCGAGAACTGTTTTTCTTTAGTTAAAGCTCAAATTGCTCTGATGTTAAGGGATGCTGTATAAATAGCACAATAGGATGACTTCAGAAATAAATACAGTGAACGCTTTTTATTGACAGTAAAATTGTATCATATTCGCACTATGTTATTTATCTATTTGAGCTTTCTAAACAATGATACTGGAATGAAAAATGATTTTCAAGTTGAATGTCACTAAATTTATCTGTCCTTGTCAGAAATTCATGCTTTCACCTAAATACCTAACTCTGTAGTGCTGATTCTTTTGCTGATAATGCAAAATACTGTTTAAAGTACTAATGTTGGAATGCTCTTTCTGAGAAGAATTTCCCTTAATAAAATTCACTGTTGAACCCTTGTTCTAATCTATAATTTTGACTTCCGTAGACTCCATCTTGGTTCAGTGTAAATCGAGACAGTTGATTGGAGACGTACGTGTGACAAGTTTCCTTGTGCCATGCAAGTCAAGTGTGAGGAACAGCCGAAGAACGCCAAGTTGCTGCACGTGCTCTGTCACTCTGTGAGTGCCATCTTGTTTTCGTGCCTCAGGAGGCCGTGGAAACACAAAGGAACTCTAAGATTAATAACGATGGCTGTAGCAGCTAAACCTCCCCCTCTGTAGTACTTCCTCATTACCATTCCTGTACAAGGGAAGGAAGAGATGGATGATACAGAGGGTGGGCCATGAAAGAGACATGCTAGTGACCTTGGCTGGGCCAATCTATCCGAGTGTCTTATTATTATCTGAAAGAACAAAAGGAATGAAAAGTTGATGATGACCACATTCCCTTTGTAACATATTTATAATATTTTTGTGTTGTACATAGATAAACGTATATGTCTTGAAGGCACTGATATAAATGTAATTTTTACTTAGACAATAATTTATTATTATTGTCACCACTGTTATAAATCAGTTTAAACTGTTATTATATATATAGGATCAAGACGCTTAACATGTCTATCCCCTCCATCCAGTTTGTAATAAATATTTTATATAATAAAACTCATACTGTTTTTTTTGAGCAAATATAATGCTCGTGCTGTTATGAAAGCTCGTTTTCAATGTGCTATACTATAATAATGCACCTTTCAATCTATTAATATAAATATTTTGACACAGAAGCGTTTCTTAAAGTATTTATTCTTTTAGAGATTTGACATTTTGGTATTGTCTGTATTATTTACTGCTTTCATGTAGTATTCGTCCACTCTCATTGCACTGTTAATAGGATGATATGAACGTATTACAGGTGAAAATTTAATTATTTAAATTCTTTTGTTTTATAATGTTGTACAACAGATACTTTAAGCTTAAAAGCACAGCAGACACCGAAATGTTACGTAAGGGGACACTTATAAGACAGACAAAAGGAGCGAAGGAAGAGTTTTACAATAAAAGTAGCAGTAGCCTGAAATATTCATTACAGAAATTCCTGTCAGTCTGTAGGTAGTAAGATGAGGTAAGGCAAAGGTAAGGTTTTCTGCAGGTGAAATGATCAGTAGATTATATCGGCAGGGTACGGTTATCCAGTAGATTCTTTGTTGCAGTATCGCTGTTTGTGTGTGGTTGCGAACATATTAAAATCGTGTGAAGAAGAAAGTTTCGCTTAGCGCCAATTTTATTTAATATTGTGTGAGTAGTCACTTAGCATCAGTATAATAAATACATTTTATTTAACCGTACAAACGGTTTCTTAAAATTAGCAACCATGGACGTATTATAATGATGACTATACTTCCTATATTGCTTGTCGATAGACCAAATATAGGAATTTCTTTCCGCAATCGCTCATTATTGCCAACGATATCTGTCTTCTTGATAATGCTTGCTTATAATGTGGAACGGTAGATGTGTACACCTCTTGTTTTTCTCTTTGAACTTCAGCAGGTTGGCCAGTAAGATGTTCGCCAAGATCGTTTGATGCAATGTCATGTACCTGCCTACCTCTTCGAGTTCCTGTTAGGTCGTTGTTCAGCTATTAAGTTGATTTTTTTGAATTTTATGATGGTGTGAGTCGTTCCGCAAAACATCTCCATTGGGACGCAATTCCTAGATGTGCCGTTTATTCATTTTATTTAAATAATGTGCGTAGCTACATGACTAGTACTGTACATCATGTTCGTCTTTCAGTTGTTAACGACTTGAAGAGAATGGTATACTGTTTATAAAAGATATAGAGTGCTTGCAGTCAAATTTCCCCACCCCCCTCACAAAAAAAGAAAAGGGGGGGAGGAGAAAAAACCTGAGGAACTTCTGGTTAACCAGGCTTTTAATATAACATCACAAGATTGCAACCAGCATGTACTCTTTACCTGCCATTAGGGCCAATTAAACGAGTAAAACGAGTAAGCTTTGAGAATCCTGAGGTTCGAGCTGGCCACGGTGAAATGATATGTTGTAAACCCGGTTTTTTTTCTCCAAACTTAAAGGTAAGACTTTATTAACATTTTGCCGCATCCTTTCTGAGAAATGCAACCCCACATTCTTGTGGTTGTCTTTGGAATAATGCATTTGATCAACTTGCATCATAGTATTACCTACCTGAGTTTTAATATTTATGATTTCATTAAGCTAACAAAAGAGCATGCTTCTGCTTTTCGTGATATTATCTATCTTGCCTTACCAGTCCCGGACATACCAAACATGGAATTTATTTGCATTTTAACAGCGTCCTTCTTGTATAAGAAATATTATTCTCTGAGTCTCCAGATAATTTGATACAAATATTATAGATATCTTCTGAAAATGTATCATGGCACTGAATTAGTTTTTTTTTTAAACTGCAAATACTTGTAACCTACACGAGAAGAATTTGCACGTGAAATTAAACAAATAGATTCTTGGATTTTAATGTAAAGTTCATTTGGACATTTTCTAGATTTCTGCCACTTTCAGTTTTTTCAACTTATTTAAAAGAAAAAGAAGTCCTGTGTGTTGTGAACTCAAAATGAATAAAAAAATATAATTCAGTTCCCCATTAATAGGTGACATTTGCCATAATGTCCATTGTGGTCTAGTGGTCAGTGTTCTGGTTTCCAAAACCAGAGGCCCTTGGTTAGATTTCCGGTTGGTGCGGGAACGTTTCTTTAACCAGCTCATTCCCTATCCTCCACAGAGTGTGGAAGAAATATGAAAGTGAGTGAATGCGAGTATGTTTAATAGCAAAAAGTATCGATACCCAATGTTAAAATAACCCATCCAAATTTCCACATGCCCGCCTCGGTAGCGTAGATGGTAGCATGTCTGCCTCACGTTCAAGAGGTCCCGAGTTCGAATCTTGGTCAGGGTGAGTTGCCTGGATAAGGTTTTTCCGGGGTTTCCCGTTATCCTGAAAGACGAATGACGGGTAACTCTAAGCTCTATGGACCCTGGGCTCATTTGAGCATCATTTCACCCATTGCATTCATCGTCCGATATGACTTAACGTTGGAGGACTTAAATTAAAAACAAAAAAAAAAGTCACTCCACATATTTAGTGTAGGGATCTGCATAGATCTTATACGTTTCAGTGTTAGGGTTCTAAGTAACTCTCCATTCTAATTAAACTCCCACATTCAAGAGGTTCTAAGTTCGAATCTCGGTTGGAGTGAATTACGTGAATAAGTTTCTTCTTTCATTTTTTCGGGGTTAGCTCTAAGCAGTAAGGATGCCGGACTCATTTGAGCATTATTTATACACATTCGTTCATTCACTGTCCGATATGTTCTACGCAGTTTAAGGACGAAGAGCAAATGAAACAAGGTAGAAAAATATGCAGACAGAAACATGTGCAGAGAATAGGCGCTACATCTGAGCCGAGAAAATGGTCGAGAGGAGGCCGGTAGTGAGCGAAGTAAACAGCGGCATTCAAAATGTGTAATTTCCCGGGCACCGATGAATGCGTCCCACGGTTAGTTTTATACGTCATTTGCGACTGAACCTTTTTGGGTCATACGTCAGATTTCTTGGGTCATACGTCGGTTGCGTCTTTCGGAGAATTTCTGAAACATTTGACTTGTTTGTCCCAGTATTTTCAATTCCTGACGTAAACAGCAATTTGGAGACTTAGGATTGTTAGTAACATTTCCAATTTAAACTCCACAAATATCCTAAACATTTAACTAAAACAGTTTTGTTACAGAACGCATTCTATAGAGTTTGTGCCTCATGGAAGGAACTGAAGCAGCTGAGCTACCTAAGCAGGTATCTATAGACGGAACTAACGTATTGATTTTTCGTAAACACGTTTACATGTGCAAATAACACTGCCCCAATTACCCGATTACCCTACCCATAAATGTTCATTAGTCTATGGCGTGCACACAATTATCATTTCGTTTCATTAACCTATTTGATAGTTTCTGAGACTGGTGATTGGGTCTCGTCTCTATTGGCTGGGGTAGAGTATGTTGCTCGCCGTTTGAAACCAGTAGAAATTGATTCATATCTAGCTTTAGTTATTCAGAGGCATCAGAATATGTTCCCTACGTGGAGTAAATTACGCAATGTTGCGATGTGAGTGCAATTACAAAATGGACTACACACATTTTCTACCTAACTATGACTCCTGTATCTAAGCCTGATAAACTCAAGTCATACAACATTAATAGAAAGCTTCTCGACATTCTTAGTTCCAAAGGTCATGGCACATCGTCTTTTACTTATCAATATTAGCAAGACAATTTTCATAATACACAAATAGTTTGCAGTTAACTTTCATGTATCTCACTTCCTTTTAGCAATGACACTAGATTAATTCGCTTATTTTCTCCTTCATATATTTATTTCGCGTGTTTTTCTTTTCTTTACGCAATGGTGTACTAAAATTGTAAACAGAATTGTACGTTTATCTTCCATTTGTGTCCATTATTATTAAATACCATTACATGATAGGAACTGAAGAGGTGTTGCTTTTCGTAATTCTTGCTCAATTGTGAAATACAATGTGAGAGTTCTTTAATTTATTTTTCACGTTTTCCTATTCAGACGTCAAACAGCTATTTTACAGTAACCTATATGCAAGTCATACGAAAGTTAGAGGAGCACAAAGTGCATTTATTACCACTTTCTGTTGCCTTAATTTAAGTACTTGAATTGTCTGAGAATTTCTGTTTGTTCTCTCTAAAAGTAAGAAAGATTTTGTAGTTACAAGTTTCTGGAGTTCCTCTGAAATAAGTTTTTCATTTCCAGTCTCTTGTGCTGCATAATAAATTATACAACGCCTTAGGCTAGCGGAAATCCACGAGTATTGCACGCAAGCGTGTGAAAAGCAGCAACGATTTCTTGAGAATCTGAACTCTGTAAAATGACGTCACTCTCGGAGCTACAAATGACTGAAAAGTTGACAGTCAAGGCTTAGTCATCGATGGGCCGGAATTTGAGCAAAAGTTTGATCTTGCAACAGTGCGTAGTCATAATTGCCTAAGAAGGACCAGGATGTTTCTTCATTTACGCTTGTAAATGACAAATCCGTAAATGTGCTTGGAGAATTAAATTTTAATCGCGTTATTTTGTGATGAAACTATGACATAGGTTGATAATATTTACCTACAACATGTTGATAAATAATAATAAAAAATGTAAATTTAATGATTTATTGGTTTCAACCAAATTTAAAGTGTATCCACGCATCTTTAAACCTCTCGACATAAAATTTCATGTCCATCTATGTAGCTGTCATAATTTTTAGAAGAATCTACATATGATTATCTCTACTTTTATAGTGATTAAAATTATTCTTATACATACAATTTAACTTAATACGCAGAGTCGTTTGTCAGGTTTTTCATACATGCGCACGTAGAAAGGATTGCTAATTGCTGCCCCGCAGTAGAGAAAGTAAATGCACGTGAACTCTGCGTATCTTGCGCACCAGAGAAGCTATTTCTTGTGCTTAAGAGTATTTTCCTTACTCATTTGAGAATTGAAATACATAGGCATATTATTCAATTGTTATGCTTTAATTTTTGTATTATTCGAAAGTAACAGTTGCATTAGGATTGAAAACATTTTAAGACGCATGCAAATACAGAAACAAAGGAAACAGAAATAAGGAAAAAAAAAGAAAGCGACACTATGATAACCCAAACTTAGCCATGGATTCCGCTAGTGTCGTAATGCAACTGTTTTGAATACAAGGAAGCATTGCATAAGAATACTGCAGGGGACTTATTTTCCATCCAAATGAGTGCACAATACTAGGTTTAAAAAATTGAGAAACTGAGTCTCTCATATACGGACGCTCTTTATATTGAGCGTGAAAGAATGCTTAACTTCGCTCAGAGGCCTCTTTATCAGGCTTTAGATTCTTTTAAGTGCCGTAAATCCATGACACAAGACCACTGCTTTTACTTCGCCTCCGAAAGAAACCGTAAGTACTAAGGATTCTTTCGCTCGGAAAAGCTATCACCCTCCGTCGGGTTTGAACGGGAACAAGGGGCTAGCATAGACCACGAGGAACGACTGCAATTTATTGAAATTTGATTATTTACGAGGAGAAATAGTCTTGCATTTGTTAAAGCACAAAGTTAATTCACAGAGCGTATTTCCAATCGCTTTCCTTGTTCAAATCCCCTAAGTCTTCAGAAATAAAATAAATTATCCTAGTTACAAGTTTTCACGTTTATTTTAAATTACTCTTATACTGGAATTTAAATTTTTGTGTAAAATTTATCTTGATTAGCTGCGTATTTGTTTTGAGAAGAAGTTGACTGTATTTTGTTGACGACCTTGCTTGATATAAATTACGCGTCGCTTCTAGTTTCTTGAACGATGGCGTGAGATGAATTCATTAAGTCCACACCCACCCTTCTTCACTTTACGAGTCATCAAAACAATTATCTCTTCATAAATATAATAAAAGTATAGGAATAACGAAAATTACCGGTGAAGTATGAGCTCCGACATAACCACAATTATATTGTTATTGTTTCACGTAAATATCATGCAAGGTAGCTGTAACTTGTTCCTTGGAAGACAAAAACTGTACTTTTGCTAGAAGGCTTGACACGAAAGTTGAGAAAAAGACATCAATTTGGTTTGTATTCCCGAGATTTATGAGTGGTGCCGGGAAGAAAATTTACCTCTACAAAGTTTTGGGAAACGCGATCTTCGCTTGTTTTTCTGGGTCTTGCAAGTAAATGGGTGGGAGAGGTGAAAACTACTAGTGTCTTTGACTTCGCCCTTAGATGAAATGTTATAAGTTTGGGGTTCTTTTCTAATTTTGCATTAGAATTCTTAAGCACAATATTTTTAATTGGACGGTTTTTTTTTTCTCAAGAGGAGCGCTGTTTCTTTATTCCTATCACTGCCTTCAAAAAGCATTTATTTTAACAGATAACTCACATGTAACATGTATGCGGTTAAAATGTTCTCCTCATTAACATAAGTATTACCATTTGGCTGATCCTTCACAAAAGTGAACTTGAACGAAATATTGAGGTGAGATATTTTTAGATAAGTCTCTGACGTTGGTGTATGGATTAGTATTCCTTTTATAAGCCCTTCCTTTCACTTTTAAAATGAACTCCAATTAACAGCTTTGAATTCATCGTTTTCTTAGATGAGGTTTCATAACCACTTCTTGAGGCGATTTGCAGTCGCTCCAGCATTGAAATAGCGCTACACGGTATAAATACCTCGTTTAACGAAGCTCTTTAAAGATTTTTGATGCAGTGTTTTCAGCTTCAGCACTATGTATTCGATAAAGTGCTTGAGACCTGCAGAAAAGGTGGTGTATTATTGAGAGTCAATAAAGAAGTCTTCCTTTATGCCTATAGCAATATTTCTTTTATTTTAGTAACAATGAAACAGTCATTGTTTGACGTTTATTTGCACTTAAGTATTTTTTATTTTGTTTTCAAATAGAAGTACAAGTTAACTTAAATAATATCCCCATCAGAATCAAAATATAACTGATATCTAATCGTCTTGTTAAGACTTCAGTTGAGTAACTCCAGGTACACTGATGTACAGAAAGCTATCAACAACTGATTCCTTTGAAATAAATTTCAGGCCATTTCACTTTTACTGCATCATACTGTATTCGACCAATCAAGCAAACGAATCTCAGCCACTCCAGGATAACTATTCAGATTA
Organism: Mantis religiosa; assembly: GCA_030765055.1. Classification (NCBI taxonomy): domain Eukaryota; kingdom Metazoa; phylum Arthropoda; class Insecta; order Mantodea; family Mantidae; genus Mantis; species Mantis religiosa. The sequence continues at coordinate 341,039,320 of CM060950.1, read as the reverse complement.
ATTTATAACTTTGCAGTTATCGCTTCCTTGGCTCTGTATAAAATTGATAATTCAGCAAAATAGTCATATCATGTTTTACTGTCTTCAATAATTTTAAACTATATTATAAATATATCCTGTTTAACAACAGACTGACTAAACAGCTACCACAGATTTTCCGAAAGTGTTCCTTGTTTTACAAGCATTGCCAAAAAAAAAAAAACATGAAAGCCACATACTAGCAATGACTAGCTGTAGCTCTGCTTGGATATTATATTTCGATAGATATTGTGATTGTGTTAAATTCATTTTTCTCTCTTAATTTTGTCTTGTTATTTTCAACTCTCCCCACATTGTCGACAACCTTTGGAGGAACCTCAGTCCACCAAAAGGTGACTGAAATCTTTATATTCTTTGTTCCACATGTAAAACGGCCTTAGTAACTCTCTTTCTCTCGTTCTCTCTCGAGTTTTGATTTTATCTACACTATTCTTAATAATAAATGATTTTAAATAGTTAAAAGGCAAGTAAAACAATGAAGTAAATACATTTATTATATTAAATTTTATTGGTACTATTCTCTGCCTAAAGTCTCCGCAATATGTTTGCATTTCTGTTGGGATTAATAATGAATGCTTCTGTATATCTAAAAGGTGGATTAAAAAAGTTTCTTAATTCCAGATATCTTTTCATCAAATTACTATTTTAAGATAAAAAATGTGCTATATTAATAGTTAATCAGCTACCTTACATTTTAAACGAGCTTTCGCTTTTAAAATTATGCTTCCTGTATACTTTCAGATTTTTACAATTGGCTGTAAGCAAACTATTACTAAAACAGGTATTTCTCATATTAATGGAAATGCTATTAAAAATGGTAACAAAATTGTCTAAGGATTACAAACAGCTTTGGTTGCAACAATTACCTGCATCGTGCTTTTAAAGAATGTGCAAAATAATGCTTTGTTAAAGAATATATACCCATTTGTGGCTTTGCAAACTGCCTGTATAGGAACTTATCATTTTGCAAATTGCTTCTTGGCTATAAAGGCTCCAATGGGCAGCTGTAATCCTTTTGACCGTTCTGTTGTCATTTTCAGTGCAGTCTGACAAGGAATTTGAGGAACATAATTCAGTACACACATAAAATGTAGATATTTAGTTGACATTTCACACTTTCATATTAGTGGCTACTCAGACATTAGACATTGGAGTTTTCTTCAGAGCAATCTTTTAGTTACTCTCAGCAATTAAGTCACAGATCTGTGGGCTATAAAGGCTTGAACATAGAACAAAAATAAGTTGAGAACAAAATGTATGACAAAATTAGAGGAAAGAAAAGCTTTATCCCAGAACCTCACTAAGATCACACGGTATCTCATATTGGCTGATGGCTTATCAATGATGATCAGCCCCCACATACAAATAATTAATACAGTTTCCAGACTAAAACAAAAATTATAGGTTTAATTATATATTGTAGGCGTGAGTAAACGTAATTTCAGGTTAGTTGTAAACTAATATATAAATTATGTTTCTTATGCATACAATATATTAGGTTTTCCTGGATTTTAGTATTCATATGAATACTTCACATCAAGTTATTTACCATATAATTGTTGGTGCTTTACTTTATCATTTCATAAAGCAGCTGCAACATTTTATCTACTCTTGTGCTTGGAAAACTCAAGGAATCTGTGAAAAAGAAAACTCTTTCTTGTCTATAACGGAAGAATTATAAAAGTGTATGTTAGTAAATTCAGTAAATTGTTGTAAGAGAGATACTATATAAAAAGTGAAGTTATGTGAATGGAAGTGTCAGTATCTTTAGTGCCATTTGTTGAACTGTTTACTAAAAGGACAGTTAAATCCAAAGATTTCAAAGCACTTAATCCACGTTCTTCCTATATAAAATTGAAAACTTAAGAAATAAACAGAGAAAATAAATAAAGGTGCAGTTGTAACAATTTTCTTTTGTGAATTACATCAAAATTCAAATTTTGACGCTTTCTTCTTTGCAGTGCACTTCAGTGTTTAATGAAAGCATTAAATTACTCACAGATTAGCATCTGATAAGGAAAAAGTAGCCACTGCATTGAAAATGACTACCATATTTTGGCTTAAACTATCTAAACTTATTCTTCAAAATGTCGAGACTTTGTTGTTAGACATTGTCAGAATGTGCTTGTTAAGTATCGTTGGTTTATTACTCGGTTACTAGCAGGTGACTGGGTTTTCTCATGCAAGTGATGGCAATATTTGCATCAAATGTAATTAAAATTCATTATTTCATCAATTCTTTACTACCCTATAATGGACTAGTTATTGTGTCATTAAATGTTTGCACTGCTCCGCATGCGCATTATTCAGTCATAGACTAGTAACTGGGTGCTAATGCAGTACTTTAAGATGAAGTCTGTGATCATTATCGCCCTACTGTTTATTTTTCTGAATTATTGTATTTATAGATTTTAAGCATTTGGTTCATCCGAAGCAGTTAGCTTTTGTTTTATAATACATTTTAAAGCTTAATCTAAATGTGTCATTCATAAAGTTATAAGGGTGTTTAATATTTAAGTCATTTTTTTACTTCCTGCTTAGAATTTTTATGCGATAGAAAGACAACTAGAACTAACAAATGTTAAGTATAAATATCTTGTGTGCATGTGATTAAATATTCATTTTTGCTCATGTATAGAATTATATATTTGTTAATTTTTTTAACACTTTGAATGCTGTTTCTGTCAGATATAGACAGAAAGCTATAAGTTGTAATAACTGTAATAAAACATTATACAGTGATATGAGTATTGTTTAATATATTTTCTCTCCTTTATCCTTAGGATAGTAAGGGCCTATTTTACATTTTACTGTACATATGTGGTTACTAGAGGTGTACACATTATTTTGAAGCATTCTTCTCTCAACCTCTACTCTACAAAAAGCATCATGTCAACTACAGTGCTCGCATATTGAGTACAGAAATCATATCCTTAAGCTTTTTGTTCCAAGCAGTTTAGAACGGCTCTTAGATATATTTTAATAAGTTTTACTTTTGTGCCATTAGCTAGTAGATATATAAAATACTGTGTTTCATCTAAGAATTTGATCTAATGTTTTCACCGAAAATATGTTTCGTGGTCTCTGAATAAAAAAAAAAAGATAAATGTTTGTGAGAAGTATAACTCAAAAGCAAAAACTCGGCTGAATACGAACATTTTTAGTCAGTTGAGTATCTTTCAAAGATGTGAAACGAAGATTTTTTTTAAAAAATTCTCTCTATGTCAAAATATTTTTTACATAGAATATTTTTCTAAATTTTAGTTCCCTAAAAAATTTATAAGAATAATTTTAATTAAAGTGAGATATATTTATGCTATTTGCATAGCCTATGAAATTCTTTGAAAGAATTTTGGACAAAAGATACTCATACTATAAAAATATATAACTCTCTTAAATACACATACTTTGATTCAAATAACTGCGTTGTGACATAAGATTTTCCCGAGATATCTGTTATTGTGCATATTTCAGTACTTTATTATTATTATTATTATTATTATTATTATTATTATTATCATCATCATCATCATCATCATCATCATCATCATCATCATCATCATCATCATCATCATCATCATCATCATCATCATCATCATCATCATCATCATCATCATCATCATCATCATCATCATCATCATCATCATCATCATCATCATCATCATCATCATCATCATCATCATCATCATCATCATCATCATCATCATCATCATCATCATCATCATCATCATCATCATCATCATCATCATCATCATCATCATCATTATTATTATTATTATTATCATTATTATTATCATTATTATTATCATTATTATTATCATTATTATTATTATTATCATTATTATTATCATTATTATTATCATTATTATTATTATCATTATTATTATTATCATTATTATTATTATCATTATTATTATTATCATTATTATTATTATCATTATTATTATTATCATTATTATTATTATCATTATTATTATTATCATTATTATTATTATTATCATTATTATTATTATCATTATTATCATTATCATTATCATTATTATCATTATCATTATTATCATTATCATTATTATCATTATCATTATTATCATTATCATTATTATCATTATCATTATTATCATTATCATTATTATCATTATCATTATTATCATTATCATTATTATCATTATCATTATTATCATTATTATCATTATTATCATTATTATCATTATTATCATTATTATCATTATTATCATTATTATCATTATTATCATTATTATCATTATTATTATTATTATTATTATTATTATTATTATTATTATTATTATTATTATTATTATTATTATTATTATTATTATTATTATTATTATTATTATTATTATTATTATTATTATTATTATTATTATTTTAAAGTGTTGTTGCTATTCAGTTGTTTCTTGCAATGTGATGGAAAGATTATGACATTTCTAGGTCAGCATCAATTCGGTTTTCTCTATTCCCATGTACCATATAACTCTCTCTTCAAGATTTGTTGTGATAAACACAAATTAGGTGTAAAAATAAGCATTCTTAAGAATAGTTTGTAGAAGCTAGGTAACAAAATAGTAGTTAAAATTGCGAATCTAACACATCAGATTTTTTACACTTTAATCTTGTAGCTTTTCTGCTTACAAAATAGACACGCACTCATATGTAGACATTCTTTTTCAAACGCATACTTCTGATGAAAATAAGAGAGTTGAATTTTGGGTGACATGAGATATTTCCTCTGTCTACTATAAGTATCTGGTAGCGAAAGTATTAAAAATGAAAGTAAGTTAGGACTGACAAACCAAAATTCCTTTTACATTCATTACTACTTACCAGTGTTGGATAGAGGATATGTCACCCAAAAATTTCCCTGAATCAGTGCGTGTTTGTATACAGATCTGAGGAACATACTTTTCTTTCCGAGACTAAAAAAGGAAAGGATTTTGAAAATATTATTTCTTCTGAATTCAAACATGATATCTTGTCATTTCAAACACTTTGATATATCTACATTCTTAACTAAAAGCTATTCAAACATTCTGACTCACCTCGAAAGTAAAAAACGATGATTTTCTTCCTGCTGTATTTCACATATGGAGTATCCCTTTTGATGGTCCAAAAGTAATCGTGCAGCATTCTAGGATTGCATTTGTCTTAATACCTCTGTTCCGTAGCTGAAATCTCCTGATGAAAATGATCTCCGTGTTCATCGCTTACTTCGCCATGATGGTTCCGGAAGAAATTAAGTTTAAGGACATTTTGCAACCCAAATTTTCATATGATGTTATAAGATCATTGACAATATCACGGTTATTTTCTGTGTTTTGATTTCCCAACAAACAGTGAGTAACATTTTCGAATGCTTGCCAAGCTGCTTTTTCCACTGTATTCAATAGTTCCTCAAATATTTGATCATGCATTAGTAATCGTATCTGGGGACCCACAAATATATGTTCTTTAACTTTTGCTTCACTAATTTTAGGAAACTTCTGTTTTAAGTATATGAAACCAGGTGTCATGTCCATGGCTTTACAAAATTCTTACTTAATCCTAGTTTAATATGTAATGAAGGTAGAAACACATTTTTAGGATTACATAATATGTTGTGTTTCAAACTCTTTTCCATGAATGATTCACGTTTAGGCCATTCTTTTCTAATATAATGGTCTTTTCTGTCCCTACTATTCTAGTAGTACAAAACACAATACTTTGTGAGGGCAAGCTGCATGCCAAGAATAAGTGTAATCAGCTTCAAATCACCACAAATTCTCCATTCAAACTTTACATATTAGAGCTTTCAAATATAAATTTGAAGTTTTCATATATTTCTTTCATACCAGCTGAGTGAGCCACAGATACTGATGGGAATTTATTGCCGCTATGCAAAAGTATTGCTTTTAAACTAATTTAAGAGGCATCAATGAACAAGCGTCATTCTACTGGGTTCTGTTCAATACTAAATGTCTCCATAAGAGAAGAAATGTCATTACAAAACACTATGCCATTTTCTTCAGAAAAATGGTCTTTAAATTGAGAATGACGATTACGGTAAGTACGTATCTTTGTATTATTTTGAATAAGAATCCATCCTTTTAGCCGGAAAGCAAGCATTTCAGACTGTTTTTTGGGTAATTATAAATCTCGTATGAGACCAAAATCTGTTGTTTCCCCCCTTAAGTCCTTCCGAATCTGAGATCTCTTCATTTATGATCACATGGTGTGGTGGTTTTGGTATAGGCAATTCCTTGCCGTGTGAAACTGGTCTCATTGCTGATTGCAAGTTAGGGTACACCCTGTATGTTTCGATTTTGATGAAATCCCTTTAATGTTAGTTAAACAGAAATAACAGTCAGAGGAATGATTTCTGGGTTCCCTCCAAATAATCGGGTTTGCTAATGGCATGTGGGGTGTGCCATTATTCCATGTAGTGAGAAGCCTAAAACACGTTAAACTACAGATAAATGGGGCCCATTCCCTTGTTTGGTCCCACATTTTTCCATACAAAATAAAGTTTGACCTTTTTTCACTAATGGAGTAAAGTTTTGCTTTGGAACTTGAGTGTCACTTCACCACATATATAACAAATGTTGTTAGAATGATTTAAACAAACTCTAGGTACTTAACAACTAACGAGTTATTAAAAGAAAGAAATTTGTAAATATATGTAAACACAATTCAGACACACAAAGTACTCACAATGACTTGTTTACTCGTTCACGGTTATCTCGCAATTGGCATCTTTCTGGTAAATGTCTGCTACACTAGATCATATCTATACATGTCTGAACATGCACAACAGAAGTAGTACTGCCAATCATTTGGTTCCATCATATAAAAAAGTACTCTAGGAGCTTTTATTTTACACCAAATTGACGAAATAGTGTTTATTTAAAAGCATTGAAACCGAAATAAAAAATAAAGTGTGGGTGATGGAGATATTCCAAATACATGTCTGAAAAAACCTACTTTACCTTATCCCTAGTACGAGGGGTGTTCAAATGAAATGGTACGAAACGTCATAACAACCAAACCAGTTGAAATTTGAATACGCCGCTCTGGGGTAACGTAGTGAGACATCTAGTGAAGCGAATGTACTGTCTGGCCTGGTTGTGCGCATGCGCGAGCGCCGGCACATGACACAGGAGAGAAGCAGGCAGTTGTGTGTTCCGTCCAATTGACGCGGCAGTGCGTCTGAGGACATCCTGGCGCTCACATGGCAAAATTCGTTGAGTCGACAGCGAGGTGTTAAACTGGATGATGGCCGTATACGGAGCAGATTGTGCGATTCCGACTTGTTGGACACACAGTCTCCCCATATACGGCCATCATCCGGCGATGAACCCGGGCCGCGTTGGTCAAGCAGTCTAACTACTCAACCACGGCGTATTTGAAAACACGATGAAAAGCTGCATTAACGACAACTGTTTGTACTCAAACTACTGTTTGTACAAAATTACGTTGATAGGTACATTTATCAGGAAAAGACATCACAAACTACTTTACGTGGATATTTACTTGTTATATTTTTTAAATGACTAACGACTTTTGTTAAAATATGAAATGACTCGAGGACTAAAATATACCCAAACTTTTTATATGACTAGCCTTTGATGGACCCTTTGTTCAGAATAAACTATGAGCTTTCTGTAAGTTGCATCCGAAAAGTTCGGTGAATGTCTCAGAAAATAACCGAAACACGTATTACAAACAGAATATCTTACCTGCCTTCGAAGAAATCCCAATTCGCTACCATACACTTTTGACATGGGCTGCAAAGCTGATGGAAACTGTCATCAAACGTTTCTTGTGGAATCGCTCGAAGCACTGCGGTCATCTGTCGTTAGAAATCAGGAACGTCAGAAAAACATCAGCCTTTCCACGTAATTTAACTCGGGAAAACTAAAATAAGTCTGGCGGTACCAAAACTGAGAATAAGGAGGGTGCTGAACAAGTCACCTTGCGTCGAGCGAGGAAGTTGAGATCGCTGATCAACAGCAGGCCATAGACTATCGCTTGATCTCAGGATTATATTGGTAGCACCAGGTTTCATCTCCTGTAATGATGGTTTCCACAAACCGCTGATTCCCTTCATCTACTTGATAAAATCACCAGACGTATCCATCTAAGATTGCTTCTGCTCTTCTGTTACGTTTGAACTGGGCACAAAGCGTTTGCTTTTTCAAATTTTCGTGAACAATAGTGCTTGCTAATTCTTCTACTATGATTCTAAAAGACAGCAAGCCTCTCATCCGCAAACATCCGTCGCACTCGTTCGATGTCTGAGGTGGTGCTTGTCGATGGTCATTTGCGACACATTCCTTTCCGTCTAAAGCGTTTTAATTACTCAAACACACACAGCTTCAACGCCATTCTTTTTGCACCAACATTCCCTGAATGTCTGTCGTCGTGTTTCCTAATTTGAAGTACAGCTTCATGATAACGCGTTGCTCCATTTTCCAGGCATCACTTCATAATTTGCCCGATAAGGGACGCTTGTTGGGATATCTCTCAATGCATCTGCGGGAGTGTCCTTATCATAGCCATCGTGATATACTCGTATAACTAATGGGACCATGCATAGAACTTTTCTGACGTACCTTGTAAAATTTACAGCTTATGTCATGTTTGGAAGTACGTACTTCTGATATATCAGGTGTTCTTTTGTGTCCCACCTGGCATGCAAAGAGTATTCAAAATATGAAGCCCAGCATACATATACCGACCGAGATTTTACTTAAACTTTTGTAGTACTTAACTTTTTTATCGTCTTTTAACCTGATAGGTCACATTGGTCGATGAATGAATGAAATGATGTTCCAATAAGATCCAATAGACTTAAAGTTATCAGAATTTGTGTTTACAGAATAAGAGAAAACACCAGAAAATATAACTTTATTCGAGCAGCTCACCTTAACCGAGATTCGAACTCGGAACCTCTTATATGTGAGACAGAACATGCCACCCCACAACACAGAGGCGAGTTTGACTGGCGTCCTCTATGCGTTTATGCAATTCTTACAGAATATGCAAAAAAAAAAACGATTTCGGAAAAAGTTACCATGATTAATGAACAGCAGAAAAGTAAACTGCTTCATGAAAAGGAAACAAAATATAGTAGGTAGAGGAAGTAACAAGATCGTTATTAGCTAGGAAGTAAGTTGCCGCATATTAGATAGCGACTTGGACTAATCGCACAGGTATCATCATTATTAATAGGGATAATTTATTTCATTAACAGATAATCGGATAACGTTTGGACACAGAAGGATTAAAGATCATTTGGATAATCATTCGTGATGATACATAAATATAAGCAGATTGCGTAAATGAAAGAAAACTGAAACCAATTCAAGAAGAAAGGAACTGAATCTTTAGACCTTCATTTTATTCATTCACTATATAAAAGTCTTCCATAAAATAACCCATAGTAAATTTTGGGAGAAAATGAGCAACAAAGGATGCATAAAATATTTGATACCAATCATAAAACGTAAATAAAATCATAAAAGTAATAATTGATTCAAAGAAGGTCACGAATAAATTAAAATAATTTGAAAATGGACTGATGTTTTCGAATGGGAGAAATAAGTTGGAGATTATTCTTAATTAGCAAATATAGTTTCATATACAATTTTTTGTGCACGATAAATTTATAATTACAGAAGCAAACGGTCATTTACAGTTGGCTACTCTGGCAGTGAATAAAATCATGACCAAGTATAATTAGCATATATCTCCAACAAAATCAAACAATATGACTTTCTGGATTAGGAACCAAATGAGATATAAAGTAACAGATGGGGACATAAATACTGAGCAAATACAGAAGTGTAAATGTATAGGATGTAGTTTACCATTTTATTCTGATGAACATTTAATCACAAAATAAGTAAATTAAAAAAAAGACATGTGGAATAATGGTGAGAACACTAAAAGGTGGAAAAGACGATAAGATGAAGTTTCACAAAGTTATGGAAGTGTCCACACTGATTTATGGATCAAATAAATAGTTAATGAGTGGCCCGATAGAAGGATAGACACTTCAGACAGGAAATTTCTAAGATCAGTTGTTGAATGGACCTGTAAATACCAACAGTGTGGAACTAAACATTTTAACTTGTCAAAGGTTAAGTCGAAAAAAGATTTTGAAGATGAACCCGACAAGTTTAGCATACCGGACACTACAGTACACCCCAAAAGGAATTCTTAATTTTGAGCAACATCGACGTAGATGGCAAGATAACCTCTGAGTTGGTACGAGCTTGGACGTCCACCTTGTGCGTTTGAAGGAGGACACTACCGTTTTGTTGATAATCCGTAACATCGTCAAGGCTTGGCATCCAACAGGAATGAGAGGCAGGGCGATAGTTTGCACAATCAGAGTATTATTAGAGCATCTTAGCCTCACTAGTAAATGCAGCTGGGAGTCCCCCATGTCTAGGAGTAACAAGCAGGCCTGTGGTTTCAGAGGTCGCGGGTTTAGATTCGGTGGAGGGAAATGGAGTTCTTTCGGGCGTAAGAATCCTCAACATGGCTTCCTACGGAAGGTAAGCAAAGCCGGTGGTCTCGTGTCGTGGATGTTCGGCACGTAAAAGAACCTCAAGCCTTATAAGCAGGTCTCTGAGCAAAATTAAGCGTTCTTTCACACTTAATATAACATGGGACATTGGGCACCACAGTAGTTAAAGCATGTCCATAAATTCAAACTCAAGTTCCACTCGGAACTACAGATGTCTTCTTTAGCTGGCTGCACTTTAGATGCCTCGCCCACTTATTCCTTAACTTTTTAGCTCCTCTCCGTAGCGAACGCCATCATATTGTGGCGGACAAATAATTGTTTGACTTCAGAGGAAAGAAACTGAAGGCTGCTTCCTAAAGAAAACTAATAACAAATTAAGAAATAAATATAATATAATATGTAAGATTCTAACGTTACCGTAACTACTGTTATTTCACAGCAGTCCTGCATAATTCAATTAACTGGATTTTCTGTACACTGTCCATAACGTAATTGAAGAATGAGGTAACAGATGTTTGCGGTATGATAAAAAATTGCTTCTATCCAGATGCTGTACATAGATGAACGGAAAAGGTTTTTAGTCTGAAGTTTTAATGTGCCAGCATTTACCGAAGTGTATATGTTTTTACTAGGCCGATGTATATGTCGCAAATAATACATTCCAATTGTACACCTGAAACAAAATGCACTGATGCACATCGCCTTTCCAGTTGATTATTTATTTACTTCTCAATAGAATAGGATGTGCAGCAGCGAATGTTTAAGATGCTTCACCATTAAATTTTATAAAATTTATCTTTCAAATATGTTTACATATGTCAGGTATAAGTTATTCATCCTAATTTTTAGTATTTCCGTTATATTTTGTGACAATATTAAACTCAAATTCAGCGATGAAAAATAACACTTCTAAGAAAAATGACGTGAATAATTTTGTCTTGCATTCTTGAACAACGCTTGAGTTAGATATGAAATTTGCTGTTTATATGAATGAATTATTATTTTCTTTGAACCTACCATAAAATTTACACAATTTATTATTCCCTCTTGGAGTTACATATTTCTGTTTCCTTCCATTTTATTTAACATCTTGTTGTGTAAATATAATGAAAAGTCTGTTGTATCCAATATTTGTTTTCGCAGTTCTTTACTGTTTTCTCGTATTTTCTCCAATTTCCTTCACAACCCTTTTAACCGTTTTAACATTGTTTCCTAAATATTTTTGTTTTCTCCATATATTCATCTGATCTTGAGCTAAAAATGTTCCTAACTTTTACCACTGTTGGAAAATCTTTAGTATTTACTTAAGCATTAAATTCTCTCCCTTTTAATTGTAATTAATGCCAATTACAACAGTCTACATTTAGAACAGCTCCTCATTTTCTCCTCTCTTACACCTCTTAAATTAATTGCACCGTCCTTGCCCATGTATATCACATACTTGTTTACACTGCTGGTTGCATTTTGCTTTCCGCAGTTTCGATCTTAAACATCTGTGATTTATCAAATGACGTTTTCTCATTAAATCTACTTAAAAATTCTTGTTTTCACTATACTCTGCTCTTGCTGTAATTAATTTCCAGAAATCCTTACTTTTATTGTTTCTTTATGTCTATGCTTTCTCCATTCCTATTTCTTACAGTATTATCTGTATCTTGTGCATCCAAGTTTCCTTTCTTCCCCATTTTCTCCTACTTTGTTTAATAAATCATTTTCATCTAATAAATTTATTCTGAACCTGTATTTGACCGCTCTTTCTCTTTTCCCTTTTGATCCCACTTTCCCTAGCTCTACGTGTGCTATTCCATTTAGTGAACTTCTTGGTAACACCAGGGTTATTTTGCAAAACTTCTTGTGTATTACTTATACACTTTCGCACCCTTTTTTCAGCCTCCACCTTCCTCCACCATGCTGTAAATCCTTTCTAGTCACGTAATTTACATTTCTAGTATTTTGCTCCCACATTCTCTAATTATCTTTATTGATTTTTTCCTCCTTTGCTAATACTTTTTTTCTTCTGTTCACCTCAATCTTCTATACTATACGTAGGTAGTCTGTTTTCCTCATCTCCAACATCGTTCCTTCCAAATATAATTTTCCGTACTTAGTTTATATTCTTTCGTTAAGAATAAAATTATTATCGATTTCTCTTTTTCTCTTTTTAACTCTCAATCTTCGCAATTTTTGCTAATTGCTACACAGCTTTGCTTGACGCAACAATTTAAATGGAACCTGCCACTACGTTATCTGTACACAGAATAACCTCAGTACTGGCTTATTATTGACTAAGGAATTATATTTATAATAACTTGTGTTACTAAATTGTGCTATTTATATACAAATCACGCACTCAGTTTTGAAACATGTGTTTTGTGGGCCTCTTAAAGTTGAGAATAAATCATAATTACTTTGAATTCCAAAGTATTAAATGCTTTTTCATGCAAATATGCATAGTAATAACTGCAGAGACAGAAGTTTTGGGAGTATTTTTAGCATCAAAGGAGTGCTACGTTCGCTAATTTCATGGTCCAGAACGACTTTGTTAATAAATATATCTTAAATAATGAGATGCAGATAAAGGAGAGAATCACAGAGAAAGAAAGCACCTTTTCGCGAAATCTCCCACAGTGTAGCAAAGGTTTGTACTACTACTACACGCGGGTCCCGCATGCATTTCCTTTTATCGTCCGCCTAGCCCGGATCAATATGTAATTAACCACGCCTGGAACGTAGACTTCTGTGCATAGTAGGACATTCACCGCTAGAATCAGCCCGACCGAATAGGCATCCTGCTGTACAACCTTTTCCTGAGGTTGGTTTTCACCAGACATGTCTAACCAGCAAGGAGCAATGCTCCCTCCCTTCACAATGAGCGAAAAAGTTACAGTGGCGGATTGTTACTTAATAATGTAAATGCCGCCTTATGTTGGTGCAAACCTCATCTGTATACTTTAAAGTCCTAAGAATGCGTATATGGCTTTGCTAAACGCATGAGAAGATATTTGGACACTTCGATATAGCTTGCTTTTTACACGGTTCGAAAATAAGGAACTGTTAATTGAACGAATGAGGATCAAAGCGGAAAAGTATTAGTTTTCAGGGGGTCTTTCTTATTTTGAGAAAATGGAAAATTACTTATAAAATTATTTTTTCTGTTTCAAAACCAAAGGACATTTATCCCAAAACTTTGTCACTTGTGTAGCATGCTCTTATAATGTGGAAGTTTTTATCTATTTATATATTATCTATAAAACAAAAATTTTGCATTTGTGCATATAGGATAATCTCAAAAACATCGCAAATTATCAAATTATCCTGATAATTCTTTCATAGTTGAGAATATCACGGAATAGAAAATACTTCTATGTACGTGTGTTGTTATCAAGCTCGTTGGCAGGACATGCTAACTAAGTGTGCAAAGAAAGAAAACTACTAATATTGGAAATCAGTGAACCAATACTTTTAGATAGTAACTTAGATTGTTGTTTTTCTCGATGGTCGCAGACTATATGTCTTTCAAAGAGTTTAACGTGATAACAGCCCACCTCGCTAGCGTAGATGGTAGCGTGTCTGCCTCACGTTCAAGAGGACCCGAGTTCGAATCTCGGTCAGGGCGAGTTATCTGGATAAGGTTTCTTCGGAGTTTTCCCTTATCCTGAAAGACCAATGTCGGGTAGCTCTAAGCTTCATGGACCCCGGGCTCATTTGAGCATCATTTCACCCATTTCATTCATCGTCCGATATGACTTAACGTTGGAGGACATAAATTTAAAAAAAGTGATAACCTGATAGTGCAGAATATACACATTTACTAGTTTCATCTCTATTTCATAGTATATGTTAAATGCCTCACGCTGTATTACGTGAAATCTTGCATAAATAACTTCGGAATCAAAGAGAAGGTAACAACGTTTAACATTTCAATTGGAATTATTTATCGGATTACTCGACTCTTCTGACATGACTGTCCACAACCACAGGGCACCTCATACGCTATGGAGACGTTCCAGAACTTGGGAGACTGTCAGGCCAAGGTAAACAATTTAGACTTTATCTCGATGTTTTACAAACGTTTTTGTGTATATCAAAGGGTTTTCCTTCCATTATTAAAACAGAACGCGATCGTTCCGGCATTTATTTTCCCTTTGCACAGATTTCTTCTTACAGAGGGTTGTGTTTGAATACAAAGAAATTACTGAAAGTATAGTCATATAGGTTTTCACTGAAGAAATAATAAAGAATGAAGTTAAATAATAATAATAATAATAATAATAATAATAATAATAATAATAATAATAATAATAATAATAATAATAATAATAATAATAATAATAATAATAATAATAATAATAATAATAATAATAATAATAATAATAATAATAATAATAATAATAATAATAATAATAATAATAATAATAATAATAATAATAATAATAATAATAATAATAATAATAATAATAATAATAATAATAATAATAATAATAATAATAATAATAATAATAATAATAATAATAATAATAATAATAATAATAATAATAATAATAATAATAATAATAATAATAATAATAATAATAATAATAATAATAATAATAATAATAATAATAATAATAATAATAATAATAATAATAATAATAATAATAATAATAATAATAATAATAATAATAATAATAATAATAATAATAATAATAATAATAATAATAATAATAATAATAATAATAATAATAATAATAATAATAATAAGAATGAGAAGAATGATTGATAAGAATGATTGATAAGAATGATTGACAAGGAGAATGACAAGGAGAATGACAAGGAGAATGACAAGGAGAATGACAAGGGTAATGACAAGGGTAATGACAAGGGTAATGACAAGGGTAATGACAATGGTAATGACAATGATAATGATAATGATAATAATGATAATGGTAATGATAATGGTAATGATAATGATAATGATAATAATGATAATGGTAATAATAGACTGATATGTAGTATTATCTACTATATTTTCAACTTACGTACAATAATTGTAGTTTATCGCCTAGTTTCTCGGTCTGTTTTCAATTTTCCTTTTTGTTTAATTTTACGTCCTCCAACGTTATAGACGGGTGAAATGATGCTGAAATGAGACCAGGGTTCACTGAGCTTAGAGCTACCCGACATTCTTCCTTGAGGATAAAGGAAAACACCGGAAAACCTCATCCAGATAGCTCATCCTGACCGAGATTCGAACTCGAGACCTCTTGAACGTGAGGCAGACCCGCTACCATCTACGCTACCGAGGCGGACAAATGTTTCCTTTCCAATCTGCAACTGTCTAAATATCATCATTTGCTTTACCACAAAAGGCATTCCAAACAAAGTTATGGCGATGTTTGAAACTCTAGAGTTATTCATTAGAAGCTCTGACAGTCTTTGCCCAATTTTCTTGCTGTTTCTAAAGCTTGAGTTTGAAGCAATGGTCCAGAAATAGGAATTCCTTTAACTCGCGCACTAACAAACCACTCGAACACTACACGATTTAGCTCGTCATACTCTGAAGATCTTGCGATGCCTTTCACATGCCTTGGTGTTCCCTTTAGCCGCTCGATTTTAATTTTAATTTTGTTTTTTTCAAAATCTCACCAATCTGAGTTTTCCTCACTTCAAACAAGACAGTTAATTCTTTAGCTGGACGTTTGTTCTTTTTGTGTTCTTCAAATACCTGATTTTGTTCCTCCAGTGATAATGTCTTATGTTTAGAATTCATTTTACAAAATTTGTGAAAATATAAACTGCGCTTTTAAAAACACCAAAGTTCACAGTTTTCTTTCACTCGTACTTGATCGCTTGTAATTACGAAACTCAGAATGTACACACTGCAAAACAGTTGTAACCTTACCATGTGTGTTGGAAGAGAGTTGAGAGAGCTGATGAATTGTTTTCCCTTTTTCTCGAGGGATTGCAGTTTATGACTTTATGGTTCATGGAACTTCAATGCAAGTGCAGTTGCCCTCAAAATTATTGTACTTTTTAAAGTACGTAAGTTTTAACCCATTAGACATAAAGTAATCCGTTTTAATCAGGTTATTTATACAAACTATTCCCGGAACATATTTCCGTTTCCGTGTTTAGGCAGTTTTCCGGCTTAGGGTATAATTTTAAATGGGAAATAACTCCGTTCCGAACTATATTTCCCGTTTTTTAGGTTTCCGACATATAAGGGGTCTGTTATAGGCAGGTTTTACTGTAGTAAGTTTGGCCACAGTAGCTCCTCGAACATACAACTAATTGATAATAACTAATTCATACCTACTTTGATGACGTATATGAATTACAGTAGTCTTAATGATTAATATGTACGAGGTCATCTTGGACCAGCGAATAAAACATCCTATGGTAGTTCCTGTTTCAGATTTGCTCCTCTATGCCTTCTTATTTCTTGTTTGAGCTTATATCTGAGCTTCTATACCTTGTTTCACGCAAGCTTGCCCAGTATCTCTTAACGGTCACGTGACCTAATCACCTCTCATTGGTTGCTGTTGTGGTAATGACTGTCGTGCGGTAAAAATTAGTTCGTTATTTAACATGGTGATATATCATATGTTGGAAGAGAATTGTCAAATTTATATTTTCGTAACAGTTTTAATTAAATATATTACGCAACAGACTTAATTTATCTGAAATGCATGTTAATTCTTAAACGAAGTAAAGAGGACGTTCCATTGCTCTCAACCACATGGCACGATAGCACGTGATTTAGCGGTGGTGGTGACATTTGTTTATATGACTTTTATCACGGACCTTGTTTTGAACTGGATTAGTCATGCATCGCCATTCGAGAGTGCGGGAGCTAAATTTTTTTATTGATCGTTTATTGCGCATGTACTTATTATATGTATAATGGCAGCGTCTACCGCCAGTTTTTCGCTGAAGTATCGCTAGGATAATTATTTACAAACAGGCGAGAAAAGAATTGTGTTGCATGTGTTTAATGCACTCACAGAGAAGAATCCGTCTTTGTCAGTGAGAGAAGACGAACA
Source organism: Mantis religiosa (assembly GCA_030765055.1). Classification (NCBI taxonomy): domain Eukaryota; kingdom Metazoa; phylum Arthropoda; class Insecta; order Mantodea; family Mantidae; genus Mantis; species Mantis religiosa. The sequence continues at coordinate 341,021,731 of CM060950.1, read as the reverse complement.
GCTGTGCTCTGAAGTTACAGGTGTGAGTGTTAGATCCATAGGAACATCGTGACATGAAATTGAGGAAACAGGAAAACTTACCACTCCAGGCAAAAGCAGGAATAAACAAAAGTGCGTGCTCGGAGAAAATACGTGAAAAGTGTTGTGCGTCGTCATGTGTGTAGTTTTTCTTTAGAAACGAACTCCCTAACATAAGTAACATTTCGTCTGCTGTAAATGAGGATGCAGATTTACCAAATTTCAGCAGATTGCTTATACATCTGGGATTTGTGAATGAAAAAAGAGGCAAGAAAAATGTGCTAAAAGACAGAGGCGAAATTGCTGTGTTGCGAAGACGTTATTTAAGGACAACCACACTGCACCGAGATACAAATCGCAAAATATACACGAAGAACACACCAAAAGTAAAGTATGGTGTGACACGACTTTTAAGACTGAAAGACAAGCATTTTTGAAAGGTATGTGTGCTGGTTTAAAAAATCTTTCATTATAAACTTTCAGTTTCATTGCTCAGTCATTCTGTTTCAATTTGCTCAGTTCATTATAAACTTGTATTTTTGCATGCCTTCATATCCTTTTTTGTATGATTTTATTTATCTTCCCGGCAATTATTACGACATTTACTGCAGGTTTAAATGTGACGGGAAGGCACCGCCTATGGCCTATGACGCGAAAGCATTAGCCAATTAGGGCGAGGGGGAGGGTCGTTGAACGCGGAGTGATACATTTAGCGGGGCAAGGTTATATGAAACAGAGATTAGGACGTTTATTAGTTTGGAGTAGAAGGATTGTGACAAGTATTTGATGTTTTGTATGATTGGGAAAATGTTTAGCTCATGATGTGATTGTTTCTTACCGGGATTTGTTGCAACTCTGAGAAATTGTTCTGAATAACTTGAATTGTCTGTATGTAGAGCCTATATACGAGGAGGAGATGCGTGCATTAAAATAAGTCGAACTAAAGATTTATGCAGAAGAACACAGCATTCCAACAGAAGAGTGGAGTTTATTCATGGATTTCATTTATTGATTTTGGAGGCGTTAAAGTGCAGTCACTATGTTCGTTATGGGCGTTCAGGTTCTAGATATCTAAGTGCTGCATCTGAAGACAAACAAATGATAGGGAAAACAGTTTCACTCGGTTCATTGTTTATATTAATTGCACGTATTAAATATTTCAGGGTATGATTACAGTACAGTAAAATTTGATTGGTAAATTATTATATGCATTTCGTTAGCTGGAAGTTTACCTCATAGTATTGTTATAAGCAATGCTAGGAGTTAACATATCTAGATAAATTAAGATTCTTAGTTACGTTACTGAGACAACATATCAGTATTGATATTAAAGCGGAAATGGATGATGAATTTCAATCAGTCATGGTGACTATCACCAGGAATTTATTAGCTATTGTATCTACGATAGAAACAGATATATCATACCACCTGTAACAGTTCAGTCAGTTTCTGTTTACTTACCATCTTCATTTTCTTTAGTATAAAACTTGATACAGACCGAATAATTCAGCACTAACTAGTTGTGTTAAGAGGAGATATGGACAGTTTCAAAATTATAACCCAATCTCCTAATGGTGTTTTAAAACGCTTTGTTTTATAACAGGAAAGTCACTAGATTACGATGTAGGCGCTTATGTTTTTACTACCGTGCGGATGTGAAAATATTTCCAACTAATTTAGCAGAGAAAATGTGTGTTACATTTATTTGCCGTTCTCAACCAACGAACCTTAATTTTTAATGTAGGTTTCACTAACTATATCTAGGAAGCTTATTTTTCTGTTCATGTTTATTAATCGAGGTCAACTTTTGTAAAAATAGCTTAGAGATTTCGTTGGAGGTATAAGAAGGATAAAGGAAACAGAATCGATAATCACATATTCTAATACGATTCACTATTTACTGACTTTCAGACTTCATACTCCTTCTATAACTTCGCGAGAAACAAGAGAATAGCGATTGCGCTTTAAGAATGATAAGATATTGATAATTTCAGACCAAAAATAACGTATACCTCGAAAATGAGCACTACTGCAGAAAATAGTGGGAAAGGATTTACACCTTTTATATAGCATCTTCTTGTCTATCTCTTTAATATAATACCCTTCCATAAAGTGATATAAAATTCCATGCGTGAGAAGATTATTTCCTGAAAATTTAATCTACACATTTTGTTTTTTATGTAAATATCTGATTATATATATAAATCAGAGTCAGCTGCCCCTACTTATTCTTATCTATGCAACTCGCAGTTTACAGTCTAATGTGAAAACATTGATCCTTTTAGCACAAAAGCCGTTATTGCAGCTCTGACCTAATCAGTATTATCGCAACCATTACTTACAGCCCTGAATGAGGGCCAAGAAGTTATGAAAAAATAAGGGACGGCTTTCATGCATGTAATACCAGCAAGGTGATAAATTGTGCTTGACCAAAGAGCAACGTCGAGTATGTGACAAGTGACCGAGTGCGTTAGTTGCTGGCATACGTAAGGTGATACAAGGGCTAGGTTCGAAACAACGTCACATTATATTTTTCTTTTCTCCGGGTATTTGTTTTCTGTATTTTAATTACTAATTTATTTATTGTTGGTACTGGTTCTCTTGTGAGCCAAAACCACAAGAATGACAATCCGATAATTAGGGATCTAAAGTGATTAGCTCACAATGTAAGTTGTGCCGGGCTCACCCTATCGTCAGGCTGGAGAGGCTCTTGCCCTTCAAAGGGAAACTACGGGCTGTCTTTATCTTCAATTAGGGATAATGTTTAACTTTGTGAACCCTTATTATCTTTACCGTATCTGGTGTTGTAAACCATGTTACGCAGATGGCTTTCATTTTTAGGAGTATGTCGACGACATTAAATCTAATAGTTTTTGTTTCATGCTTAAATATTATGTTTCACTTTGAATTTTTAAAATATTTGAAACTCGGTTAATTGGGTCAAACACAATACCGACCATTATAAAATATCTAGTATGAATTATACATTTATAACTATGTGCCAGCAGAAAATGGCTATTATTGTATTTTGTAAACGTCTATAATGTTATAAAATGTTATGTGTATTATAATATCAAGTTATAGGCCCCAAGAGGTAAAAAAAAGGGTAATAAAATTTTAAACCGATTTGAACCCAAGTAGCAGTGGCGGAGTGATGACGTAACCTGTATAATACAATTTAGCCAAAGCTACCTTGTGAGGGAAAGTTCCTATACGAATAAATAACCGGGGACCTAAGGCTCACCTCGAATCTTTAGATGCTTTTTACAACTTTATACAGTGTTTTGAGCTCGTTTTGATGGTATTAACACAAATAAAAAGGTTACATCCACCATTACAATTACTGTATGAGCTAAAAAGTACTCTAATTTCTGAGAGAAGCGAAAACAATCTACCTAATTCTTAGTAATTTTGACATGGCTGTACAACGAAAACGTGTTGGCTGAAGTTTTAAATCCAATTTGTCCCACTGTGGAGTTTTGCCATTTTGTGTTCCAATATTATTGTCAACTAATGGATGTGATAGACTGTTTCTTCAGGGGCATGTTTAAAGGTGTGCGTGAATGTACGCTAATGAATAAAAGTTTGTAAACTCGACTAAATTATTCCTGCAGCTCTCTGTATCTTGGTGTGACGTTTTTGGAATCGACATACATAGTGACTGATTTCTGTCCCATACAACACTTATACACTGAGTTATCTACCCCTCCTCTATAAACTTTTGTGAAAATCATCCATTAGAAGGCATTCAAAAAAGGCATAAGTCACATATGTGACTTAGCACGTTACATAGGTTCAAAAATAAATAGAGGCAGGTGCGTGTGTGTGTGTCTGTGTGTGTGTGTTTATAGGTACATATTGTCGCGAACCCGTTATCTACGATAGCGCGGCTTGTGTACACATAGAGTCGGCAAATAAAGATAGCGGATACAAAGGACTTGGCGGCACAGATTAAGTTACGCTTCTGGAAGGTGATAGAACATTCCATTTCTTGTTTGTTCCAGAAATCTCTCGAATTTATCAATGAGGAATTTAAGAAGGCCACGACTCGCCAACAGTCAGTCGTAAACAGAGAGACGTAGCAGGAGTGTGGTAAACAGATATAATCAGAACGCTGTTTGTGTGCTCATCGACCTGGGTAGACTGTGTGTATGTGAGGTAATGTTGTTACGTGAGAATTGAACAGTGTATTTCTACGGAAATAAAGAACATTTAGAATTTCGGCAAATTGGACTTTTAATTCTACGAAGCCACTAAGTCACAATACATATATTTATTTTTAAATCAAAATCTTTAGAGCGCTTTTTTTGAGAAAATAAACATTAAGAAAACCTTCTCAAACAAAGGGTAGTTTGGGATGAGAATTTTGTTGTAACTCTTAGTGTCACATCTTTTGAAGATGCCGAACTTAAGTACCAATTTTCTATTTATATCGCTTTTTGCTTTTAAGTTGCGCTTTTCAGCCCTCCCCCCTCACACACAAAATAAGCGTGGCCTTTTTTATTTTATTCAGAGCATTTCAAAACGCATACCTCCATCGATAGAATTTTTTGTTAAAATTGATACTTTTTCCACATACTAGTACATGGCGATAAAAGTAATCAAGCACAGGAGCAGCATGCAAGGAATGACTCAGGTTAAGTTGTTTAACACACCAAATCATTACTTCGGTTATTTTTCATTTGTCTGTTGGAGCTCTTCCTGAAGAAATTCCATTTATGATGACAATTGAAAAGCTCATTTCTACGCCCAAAGTGAAAACTAATGAAGTATACAAAGTAAGGAAATTGCAGGTTATTTATTCAGATATTTAGACTTATGGATTTTGATTTCATGATAACGTGGACAGAACAATAATCTCGAAAGCTTACCTTGCTTCTTTTTAAATGTCTGTAACAGGATGAGTTGCACTGAGTAATTCTAATTCTGTTTAGATTTAAGTTAATAGCATAATTCCCTATTAATTTCTTACTTTATTTTACACCTTGAAAATATTATTCAGTAATGAAACAATCCAATTATAACGTATTAATTATCTCGATTCTACTAGACAAACTCCTGCCTTTGTATATATTGTCACCGTGCGGCATTGATGTGCTGCTGCCACAGGCCGGAGCTGGGCCCTTGCCAAGAGAGCTGGACGCTTGCCAGGAGAGGAAAAGAGACAGACAGAGGGAGAGAGAGAGAGAGAAAGTGGGAGGCTTCGGAATTTTCTGCCCATTGTTGCGGCCGCGAAAGTTCTCGGAAGGTTTGCGGCTTTTTAGAAACAATGCTTGGGGAGGTATAAACACAGGACGGAGTTGGGCACGTGCGAACCCATTGTCAGCGTATCGCCAATCGATAAGACCCAGGAGCCGGTGCCGATGCAACACCTGGGGCCCCGGCTGGAAGGCTTACTGGAGAGGGCTTACTGCATAACAGCTAGAGAAGGTGAGAAAACTGCTGAGACAATACCAGCGCGTCTTCAGCCAAGGCAACAGCGACTAAGAGTGCTCCCCCACATCAACATCGGAGACGCCTCGCCATTTCAGGAACACCCAGACGCGTACCGCTGGCAATACAAGTGGCGGTACGGGACATGCTGGAGGATATGAGATCCAGGGGAGTGATTGGAGAGTCTGACATTCCTTGGTGTTCCCCCGTAGTCCTGGTGAAGAAGAAAACCGGCGAGCTACGATTCTGTGTGAACTACAGGGCGCTAAACGCTGTCACCAGGAAGGACTGCTTCCCCTTACCGCGGATTAACGACACCCTGGATACGCTTGCTGGTGCGCAGTGGTTCTAGACCCTGCACCTGAAGTCTGGTTACTGGCAGGTGGTTTTAGACCCGGGAAACAAGAGTTGCCGTACATTCGACCGCCAAGGACTCTGGCAGTTCACAGTTATACCCTTTGGTCTTTGCAACGCACCAGTTTCCTTCCAAAGCCTCATGGAGTCAGTAATGAGAGGATTGACTTATGACGCCAGCCTGCTATACCTGGACGACATCATGGTCGTCGACAAGGCATTCGAAGACCATCCCGACAAACGGAGCAAGGTGCTGCTGAGACTGCAGTCGACCAACGTGAAACTGAACGCGAAGAAGTGTCAGTTCTTCCACAAGGAAGTCAACTACTTGGGCCACAAAGTCTCACCAATGGAGTGGCCAAAGACGCAGAGAAGACAGAGGCTGTGAGAGTTTAGCCTTGCCCGAAGGATATGCAGAAAATGCGCAGTTTCCTGGGCCTTAAGAGTTATTACCGCCGCTTCATAAATGGCTTCTGCAACATCGCCAAGCCTTTCACCCGCCTGACAGAAGTACACAGGCCCTATGTGTGGACGGAGGACGCCAAAGACGCTTTCCAGCGACTGTACAAGACACTTTGTAGTGCTCCTATTTTGGGATTCCCACAACCAGGCGGCGCCTTCATTGTGGACACCGACGCCAGCGACCATTATATTGGAGGCGTCCTATCCTAAGACCAGGATGGCCACGAGCGAGTAATAGCCTACTACAGCAAGACGCTATCCAAGGCAGAGAAGAACTACTGCGTCAACCGGCGAGAACTACTGGCGGTAGTGAAGACCTTGGAGCACTTCCACAGGTACCTGTATGGTCAGCCACTCCACCTGAGGACTGACCACTCCGCCCTAACTTGGTTAGTTAGCTTTAGAAACCTGGAGGACCAGACAGCCCGTTGTGTCCAGAGGCTGCAAGAGTATGACTTCAACTCCGAACATCGCAGAGGGAAGAGCCATGCCAACGCAGGCGCCATGTCCCGAAGACTCTTCCAAGAAGATTGCGGCCAATGCACAAGAGTGGAAGAGAAGGAGCGTACCGCAGCTGTCAGAGTGGTCACGGCGGTGCCTGTGGACGGATGGGATAGCGCAGCCCTAAGGAGGGAGCAGCTGGCGGACGCTGACTTTGGGCTACTCTTGAGAGAAGTGGAGGCAGGGACAAGACCAATCTGGGAGGATATGGCACCCGAAAGCGCTGCATACAAGTCATACTGGGCCCAATGGGACTCACTGAAGACGAAAGAAGGCGTGCTGTTCCGGATATGGGAATCACATAATGGGAAGATGCAGAGAGAACAGTTGGTACTTAGCCGGAATAAGATCCCAGATGTCTTGGAGGAAGTGCATACAGGTACTTCAGGAGGACATCTGGGAGCAAACCGAACGATCGACAAACTCCGATAACGCTACTACTGGCTAAGGCTACGAGCAGATGCAGAGAGATGGTGCCTCAATATCACGTGTGTGCGGCGAGTCACGGCCTCCAGACTAGGATCCGGCGTCTTTCGAACGCATCGCTATCGACATAGCTGGACCATTCCCAGTGTCCAACCGAGGCTTCAAGTACCTGATGGTAGCCGTGGACTACTTCACCAAGTGGCCGGAGGTATATACCATCCTGAACCAGGAGGCAAAGACGATTACTGACTGCCTCGTGGCGCAACTGTTCTGGGGTGCCGTTAGAGCTCAAAAGTGATCAGGGCACTAATTTTGAGCCCCACCTGATGAAGGAGGAAGTGGAAAGACTTGGGGTGAACAAGACCCGCAGAACACCTCTACATCCACACTCGGACGGCGTTGTCGAGAGATACATCAAAACCCTAGAAGAACACTTGAGGTAGGTCGTGGCCAGCCATCAGTGAGACTGGGACGTCAAGGTGCCACTGTTCTTGCTGCTTTACTGCTCGTCAACGCACGGCACCACTGGGTTTACGGCAGCACGCTTAATTTTCGGCCGAGAGCTATGCCTACCTTGTGACCTGGCCTTCGGGAGCCCCCCCGGGAGCGAAGCAGCCGACAATCGAGTATGTGGGGAACCTCGTAGACCATCTCCACAACATGCATGAGATGGCTCGTCAGAACATCCAAATGGCGATCGACTGCATGAAGACCCGGTACGACAGGCAAGCCAACAGCCAAAGATTCCAACAAGGTTACCTAGTGTGATTGTACTGCCCTACCCGGACCAAGAGACGCTGACCAAACTTCAACCGTGGCAAGGACCGTACCGGTAGTAAAGAGAATTAACGACCGCATCTAGAAGATGCCCCGAGGTAAGATATTGGTGGTACAGCTGGATCACCTAGCCCGTTACGATGGTGCTGTTCGGAACGACCAGCTTTGAGGAGGGGGTAGTGTCACCATGTGGCATTGTTGTGCTGCTGCCATAGGCCGGAGCTGTGTGCTTGCCAGGAGAGGCAAAGAGACAGAGAGAGGCTCCGGAACGTTCTGCCCATTGTTGCGGCCTCGAAAGTTCTCAGAAGATCTGCCGCTTTTTAGAAACAATGGCTGGGAAGGTATCAGTACCTGCAAGGTGTTAGAAGCGGCAGTTGTTTGTTGGTTATTGCGACAGTCGACGATTGAATTGTACCCTAGTGATTTCTTTCATTTGTTTTCGTGCAGCAAAACACCGAGTCAGCCTCGAAGACGCTGATTGTCAATTTTACGTCCTTTTACTGCATCAAAAGTTCTATATTTCTGCAAACCAGATTTCGGAATCTACGTAACCCATGCACATATTATCAAAACGCTAGTTCATGAATATAATGGAGTAAATTACACATTTAATAATTATATTAAATCAGAAATAATGCTTTTATATTTATTTTCAATAGAAATAGTGCTCCTTTTACAAACAGGACTCTTCCGGAGCTTAGCAAAGTGAATCTGAAGAAATAACTCAAAATTAAGAGAAGACAAATTCTTCCAATAAAAGTATTAATACATTCAGGTTTTTAGAATGCGGCTTTGAAATAAATAGACGCTTCCTTATATCTTGCAATTTTCATCTAATCACAAGTTGCTCCTTCCTGGGAAAGTCCATGTGTAATTATTGAGGGTCGTCATTGGTTTATATTCGAGGTATTTTCGGTCTGTAAGAAAAGTGTGTGTAAGAGACAATAAGCTCTGTCCATCACTTGACTGATGACTAGTTTGGAAACCTCTCATTAATTCTTCCATCAGGGACTACAAAGAAGTGTTTTCTGATGCAGGAAGAAAAAAAGAATATTCTAGCAAATGGTGTCACGAGAAGCTTTTTGACAAGAACTTCTTCGAAAGCTGCAGCCGTGCATGGCTTCATTATCTCAGGTTTTATTGAAAACTTGTAAGACTGCCTAGAACTAAGCAAAGAGAAGCTGCTACAGTAGATGACTCTTTATTTCGAGGTTTTTCTTTACCTAGCGCTCCAGATTATGCATTTTCTGAGTTAATTTGCATGAGAATTTAGCACACTTCAGAAGACATGTACGGAGTTTTGTCAAATATTAGTATAGTTTCTGATAGAATTTGTCTTATTAACATACTGACTGAGAAGCTAGATGGAAGAAATCCTTGAAAAACATAGTTTAATATACAGGAGTCTCAACATTTTCGCTGGCGAATTTTCAATATACCTTTACTTAAAATATTTGGTTAGTTCCTGTGGGAATACGTTGCATACTATTCGATTCTAGCCTGCAGTGTATACAAAATAAAGTAATCATTATGTATAATGCAGATTTCCCTCATATTTTCATGTAAGTCATTCTGGAAACCAATAAATTCGTTATTTGAGAACCATAACACTACCTACCAAAAAAAAAAAAAAAAGAAAAAAAAGAAAGAAAGAAAGAAAACTTTTTTCATGTCTCCGCGATAAAAGTAGGTGATTATTATGGGAAAAGTTGGGCTGATTTTGAAATCGCCATCTGCTATCAAGCTAAGTTAAAAATATATCAAGACATTTAAGTTCTCGCCTATGAGGTTTCCGATAAGATATGTTACATTTATTATTGTGATATTATTATTTATAGTACAGTACTATACATCATGGTGAATGCAGATTAATTCAAAATATCGTTTTAACATGCTTGCAATAGTATTTGGACTGTATACTTAAGGGAGATAACTGTAACTGTGCTTCATAGTGTTTGGTAACATGTGATTGCTTCTTGTATCGTACTTTTGTCTGGTTTACCTAACAAGAAGCCAATAATAATCCGCCATCATTACTGGGTCCTTACGACTGTGGTACTTCTTCTACATGACGGAAATGTTTTGATAAAACTGCTTCCCTCGTTCATCATTAACATCAAACAGATTTTTCAGTAAAAGATCTAAATGTGAACAGAGGAAGTGTATTTTCAAGAGCATCTACAACACATGCTTTTGTAGCATTTCAACAAATATGAGACCAAAGTTTTTCCGTTTTGTTTCCAATAAAACCACGCTTAACCCTTTAAAATTATTACCAAGCTTCTAATTCCATTGTTTGTAACGTTTTTTTCCCCCCAAACATTTCATCCTCAAGAATTTTCAGACTTGAGCTCCAACAAAAATTCCTTCTTTCAATTTTGCGCTAAGCTGAAGTCAAATGTGGAAGGTTGCCTTACAAGTATGCAAATCCACTACCTTACTTGTTGAGTGTCTTAAGAAAATTCTTCACCAGCCCAAGTTTTATATGTAAGGGAGGGAGAAGAATATATTGTCACACCCTACATTAGAATAGATTTAATATTTATTAGCTTTGGGGGGAATCCGTAGCGGTAGAGCTAAACTATCTCAACAAACACTAGTTACACCACGCGGTAGGGTGGACATGTTATTTTACTGATAACTAGCTTACCTGCATGGTGGTGAAAGGTGGAAGGTCCAGCGAAGGGAAACTCACAAATGCATTTTTAAAAAGAGGTTTTAATAATTCCAGACAACTTACATTCAATGAGGTTTGTGTTCCGGAGGGTTGCTACAAAACACATCCTCTCACTCTGGTGGCGGCCTATCGTCTGCGGAAGAGGAAGCCAACCCCCTCTCCAGCGCAACCAATGAACAAAGATCAGCCAGTGGCGCCAGGTCTGACAACCCATACAGGGTTGCCACACCTCCCCCCGGACCACAAGCTGTTGACCCAGGGTCAACAGAACAATTAATAACAAATGAAAAGAAACTCGCTCGAGTGATGGAACAAAAAAAAAAAAAAAAAATTAGCATACAAACATCACAAACAGTATTACAAACATAAATCTTCTCTTGACGTTACACATTCGTTTCTTTACTCCAGTGTCTGTCTATAACTTTAATTAAAAAGCCCTCAAAGAAAAATAAATGAAGTTCAGCACTTTTCACCACTACTGCACCAAGCAAAAAAAAGTTTCACAACCTGCCTGAACAGTACATTCCATTCCCACTGGTCTCACAAATGTAATAAAAAACTTGAAGCTTGCACTGCAGTCACTGATGAATAAAGACCACTGAATTGAGCACAATTGTACTTGCTCTACACTGAATAACAATGTGGGGCATTAATAGTTCTTCTGCCCCCAACACAGGTACGAAGTGACAGCACTAATAGCTGCCAAAGCTCTGACGAACAGTGGTCATAAAGGGCGGACCAGAGCCCGATGACACAAGGCAGTGTGGCAGGTTTAGTACTCCCATGGTGCAAACAGTTCGGCAGGAACAGTGTGGTGCAGCAGGAACGCAGATAAATAGGGCTGGCTTGATACGTATCATCATACTACAACATTATTTCCAAAAATATAAGTGTACGTCAATTACAGAAGACAACTACATCATTAAAAACAAACTTCACTTCTGAACAATAATAAATAATACAAAAAAATTAGGTACACCCCATCTGGGTAGCAAGATACATGATAAAACTAAGATAATTTCCATCACTCGGCAATATATATAGCTTACAAATTTTGACAAGATAAATCAAATAATCTTCACAAAAGAATACATAAAACATAGGAATGTCACAATCAAAACTTTACAAAAACCCCTTAGGGTAGAAATAATACAATACACACACAGCACAAAATAATTTGACCTTCCAAAACATTGAATAAAAATATTACAAATTTTCAAAATACCAAAACTTACAATTAGAGGGGTACCCCAAAATATTACACGTGGCCATAAACTTTTTAACAAAACTGACGTGTACACTTAAACAAAAATGAGCTCAGTTTTTCTCTTTGTTTTACCATTATAATTTCAATCATATTTATTATGTGCGCGCACTACTTAATATCATCAGTACTACTACCTTTCAAATCAACAAAACTACTTACAATCTACCAACATCAACATTTTGCATGCCAACAAAACTACTGTCACATTACTACACCAACAAAAAAAAAAAAAAATCGTTCTACAACACAATACATAGAACAAAACTGAAAGAAAAATTAAGTTCTGGGGCCTCAAAATTTCACATCCTAGATACACAAAAGAGAAAATATAGTATCATGTCTTAGCCTATTCTAAAAACTTTTGTATACATTGAAGGGTACTTTTGCTTTTCAACATAAAACTTAGAATTCAATAAACCATTAAAGCATACTGGTAATCACACAACTCCAAAATATATATCACTCTTAATCCAAAACAATTTTATCAAAATGTTCAAACTATTAGCATCCTGCAATAAAGAGACAAAGTAAACATCTGTACTAGTAATGTGCTATCTCACAAATACCTGGTAACTATGGCGAGGATGACAAACAGAACATCCCCAGGTCTCAGCTTCATAACAGTCATTCACAAACCTCTCTGTGATTCAGGTTTTCCTCATCATCTTAGCATGCACATTTCAGCACCAATGCTAAACAAAACTCAAAAAATACACTTAATTACTTGCATCGATAAGCACATTTCAGCCAATTATCGAGCCTAAAACACTGGATTAACGGGCACATTACAGCAACCCCATTAACCAGATAAACTTTACCTCTACATCTTTCACATAATCACACATAATTTCATTCATCCTTCTTATCGAGGTAGCACAGCACTATTCCAGAATGTAAACTTAAAATTAATAAACAAAATTTCAATTTTCTAATCATTGCAAAATTTATCATAAAATGAGGCTATTCAACTCAAAACAGTTATTAGGGAACATATACTTTTAATATCAATTAATTGTGACTTTCAATAATAACAATTGTATGTTCAACTTTTGACATCTAATTCATCAAACATCTATCCAAGTATTGCCATTTGCCAATAATATACATCATATTCCAAAACAAAATAGCTTAGCACACTATACACTAAATCTCAAAATTCACACTCAGAAATCAAGGGACAATATACTTTACATACAACCTTTTTTACATTTAATGTGACACAAAAGAAAAGCAAAATGCATTTACAGTCTATATGGTCCCACAGGATCAAAATATGGGAATATCCTAGAAACATGTACTGATTGTTCCTTAACTCTAGGAGCATTTGGTCGACGAACCACATAAGTAACAGGAGTAATTTGTCGAACAATTTCAAAAGGCCCAAAATATCTATGAAGCAATTTGGTACATTTTCCCTTTTTCCTAATTGGAGTAAAAATCTTAACAAGCTGACCTACTGCAAAATGAGTATCTCTATGCTTAGCATCATATCTTTCTTTCTGTTTAATCTGTTGCTGATTAATATTATGGATGGCTACTTCACGAGCTTTCTGAATCTCTTCCAAAGTTTGCCGAACAAATAAATCATTTGAAGTGGCCTGAAGTTGCACCTGATTTGGTAAGGAAGGTTCACGACCATATATCAAATAGAATGGTGAAAATTTTGTAGTTTCCTGAACAGAAGAATTGTATGAAAAAATCACATATGGTAAAACATTAGACCAATTGCGCTGATTTGAATCCACAAAATGACTAAGACAATTTAGTAAAGTCTGGTTAAATCGTTCAGTAAGGCCGTTGCATGCAGGGTGGTATGAACTAGTAAAATGAGGGGAAACTGACAAAGCTTTCAAGAGTTCCTGGGTTACTTCACTCAGAAAGACACTACCACGATCAGACAGTAACATGGCAGGGGCCCCATGCCTGCAAATAATCTGATGTAAGATGAACTTAGTAACCTGGGGAATGGTAGCCAAAGAGAGAGAGGCAGCTTCAACCCACCTAGAAGCATATTCTGTAGCAACTATGATATACTTATGACCCGACGTAGAACGAGGCAAAGGGCCTAACAAATCTATTCCCCAACGTTCTCCAATAAAGTTAACTGGAATAGGCTGCAAAAGACCAGCAGGTTTTTGATTCTTAGGTGCCTTCCTAGACTGACAACTTGGACAAGTTTTCACAAAATGCTCAATATCTTTTTTCATACCTATCCAGTAGTATCTTGAATTAATCTTACTAAAAGTTTTAGAAAAACCTAAATGACCAGATAGTGGATCATCATGACATGAGGACAAAATTTCATGCTTTAACACCTCAGGAATGACTAGTAAATGCAAGGGACCAGTAGAACTCGAATTTTTCCTGTACAAGACATCACTTTTCAAAATATAGGTAGAAGCTTGACGTTGAACCTTAGCAGGAGCAGATTCAGGATCCTTAAGGGCATTAATAATTGGAGTCAGAACTGGATCATCATTTTGTTTCTGAGCAACCTCAACCGGTGATAGCAAACAGGTAATTAGCTCATCAAGTTGTTCAATTTGATGCTCTTCAGGCTGTAACACAGGGAACCTTGACAAAACATCTGCGTCATTATGTTTCTTACCAGATTTATAACATATATCATAATCAAATTCCTGTAACTTTAGACTCCATCGAGCCAACCGGCCTGTCAAATCCTTTAAATTGTTCAGATAACAAAGGGAGTGATGGTCTGAAATAACATGCACTTTATAGCCATACACAAAAGTCCTGAAATGTGTTAAACCAAAAACGATTGCCAAAAGCTCTAACTCTGGTACACTGTAATTTCTTTCACATTTTGACAAAGTTCTAGAAGCATATGCAATAGGTCTAAGATTATCATTTACTTTCTGTAGTAAAACACATCCTATTCCTAGACCACTAGCATCAGTGTGTAATTCTGTATAGGCTCCAGGATTATAATGAGCCAACACAGGAGCAGAAACAAGAGAGTTCTTTAACTGCTGGAATGCTGTTTGCTGATCCGGGCCCCAAATAAAACTTTGACTTTTCTTGGTCAGCTGAATCAATGGATGGGCAATGTAAGAGTAATTCTTAATAAATTTCCTGTAGAAATTGAACAAACCCAAAACTTTTCTCACGTCTCTAACATTCTTTGGGCGTGGTAGTTCTTTGATCACTGTAACTTTCTCAGAATCTGGGGAAATTCCATCTTTAGATACTTCAAAACCCAATAACTTTATCTTTTCCATAGCAAAGAAACATTTCCCAGGTTTCAGTTTAAAATTATGCATTTCCAAACGTTGAAAAACAGCTTCTAAGTTTTCTAATAATTCTTCAAAAGTTTTGGCAAAAACAACAATATCGTCCAAATATGCTAAAGCTTTCTTAAATTTCAAGTCTCCTAACAATTTCTCAGCAACAAAACTGAAAAATCTTGGTGCATTAGCAAGCCCAAAAGACAAACGTTCAAATTCATACTGCCCTTCATGAGTAACAAATGAGGTATACTTTTTACTATTCTCCTCTAAAGGAATTTGAAAGTATGCTGACAACAAATCTAAGGAAACAAACCATTTAGCTTCTCCAAGGTAACTAAGGAGGTCATCAATAAGAGGCAAGGGAAAGGCTGAATTTACTGTAACCTTATTCAGTTGACGATAATCTACACAAAACCGCATAGAGCCATCTTTTTTCTTGACCAACACAACAGGTGATGACCAAGGTGACTGAGAATCTCTAATAATACCAGCATTTTTCATTTCCTCTACTTGTTGGGAAATACTCTCTTTCTGCTTGTGAGCTACCCTATAGGGTCGTTGCTTAATAGGTTTTTCATCCTTTACCTCTATTTTAAATTCAGCTACATTAGTTGAGCCTAAATCTTGCAATGAAGTGGCAAAAACATGTTCATATTTTAACAACAGATTATGAAGATCTGACTTTTGAGCTTCAGTTAAGTTGGTATTAACATTAAATTCAAACTTTGGAGCGTTCAATGGAGTAACATCCTTAGGTGAAACTGAGTTACTTTGAACAAATGCAACTTCATGAGCATTAGCTAATACAGTTTTAGCAAAAAGTGTTTGAGGAACAGCTGAATTATTATGTACTGGTATCACAAAGTCCTTTGAAGATTTGCAAACTACAGGTGGAATAGAAATATTCTTCTTATGCATAATACTGGTAGAAGGCTCGAACATAACCTCATTTGTAATATCAGCTGAAGGCTGCACTGCCACAAAACAAGTAGTAAGCGGTGGCAATTTAACATCTTTTACAACAGAAACTTTATTAACTATCTGTACCTCATCGTTCAATGGAATCACAGCAATATCTGTAAAGGGACCACCACATGTTGTTTCAAAAGGAATGTGTACCATTTCTCCCTCATGAGTTTGAATCTTAACTTCTGCACAAGAATAATCAATGGTAACTTTATGTGAAGTTAGAAAGTCATTACCCAAAATGAGATTATGTGCCAAGTCTTTTACCACTAACACATCTTCCTGAAAAACAAAGTCATTAATTTGAAATTTCAAATTTGTTTGATAAGGCGCATCTAATAACTTGTTACCAGCTGTTTTAAGCAAAATCTCGACAGGTTTCATTTTAGAAATGTCATTGATATGAGCTGCATTCACAATGCTAACTGCACTTCCTGTATCCAACAAAATTGGAAGTTTTGACTCCCCAATGGACCCCAAAATTTGCAAAATTTGACCTGGAAGAGAAACAACATTAGACACAGGTGAACTTACTTTGGGTACCTCTAGGTTATGTCGTTGGAGGCTGGGCCTCTCGAGTTTTTTGAACCAGATGGTGAAGTCCAGCAATTACGTGCCATATGACCACGCTTGTTGCAATTGTAACACACAATAGGTGCCTGTTGTCTCTTTTCATGATGTCTTGGAGGCTTAAGTGGAGGTGGCTGCACAGTAGATGCAGCAGCAGTGAATTGAGACTGAAGCTGTTGCATTTGGGTAGCAAGTTTAGTGACCTGTTCACTCAATGTGGAAACAACATTAATAACTGGTTCAGAGTGATTTACACTTTCAAACCGTGATAAAACAGGTGCAGATGACACAGGTGGAGAAGTGTAAGTTGCTGTTTGTGCTTGTACTAAATGTTGTCTATGTTGCACATAAAAATTAGCTTTATCAATGCTTTTAATAATTTGTAAAACCTCCTCAACTGTTTGTGGATTTAATGGGAGCAAAGCTTGCACATACTGAGGTTTCAATCCTTTCACTAAGTTTTTTACCTGCTCCATTTGTGTCATTGCAGCGTTAACTTGGTCACACAAGGATAATACATCATAAATGTAATCTAATACAGGTTCATTTTCTAATTGTACCCTCTGCCTAAGTTTAATTTCCAACAATTCATCTTGATTGGACATTTGAAAAGCTGCCAAAAACTGTTGAGTTAGAAAATGCCAATCATGCTCAGGGTGTCTATGGCAAAAAGTTCGGTACCACAGTGCTGCTGTGTCTCGCAAGTAACATGGGAAAAACTTCAACTTTTGTACATCTGACCAACCATTTGCTGTAGAAACTAAGTTAAATTTTCTCAAAAATTCTGAAGGAGATATCAGTGCTATCCTGTCAAAACAGGGTGGATCAATAAAAGGCCGAGAAACTTGCATTGTCTGAGTCTGATTAACATTAGGTGCCATGGATACTTCTAAATTACTAGGTACATGTGCACTTTGATTAGCTAAAGCAGAAGTCGAAGCTATTACATCATGTGAATCCATTGTAACTGGCACATTGGATGATTGGCGCGTTTTCTTAGGCATTTTGACTTACTTTTAAGTAACACTGGACACCAGAATAAAATAAGCAGAATTACCAACTGGAATGAACACAAAAATGAAGTGCATACTTCACAAAAACACCAAAAAAGAAACTATTTACTTTGAATTTTACTGCCAAAACTCACACAGCGTCCCTTGAAAATCAACACGTGACCACGTGGTGTCCATTATCAATTTCCATGTAGTTATAAAAAAAATTTTAGCACAATATTATGAAATAAGTTTACTATTGAAGAAATCAAATAAAAAACAGACCAAAAGTTAAAGGATTACGAGACGATGACCAGATTAGAATTTCTAACTAATTGAACACCACGCGGTCGGCCATGTTTCCTCCATCTTTCACCACCGTATACATTCGAATTTTTTTTTCATAAAAACCGGACTAAAGCAAGGAGAGAAAAAAAATTTTGAGATCTTACCCGCGTCTCCACCAATATGTCACACCCTACATTAGAATAGATTTAATATTTATTAGCTTTGGGGGGAATCCGTAGCGGTAGAGCTAAACTATCTCAACAAACACTAGTTACACCACGCGGTAGGGTGGACATGTTATTTTACTGATAACTAGCTTACCTGCATGGTGGTGAAAGGTGGAAGGTCCAGCGAAGGGAAACTCACAAATGCATTTTTAAAAAGAGGTTTTAATAATTCCAGACAACTTACATTCAATGAGGTTTGTGTTCCGGAGGGTTGCTACAAAACACATCCTCTCACTCTGGTGGCGGCCTATCGTCTGCGGAAGAGGAAGCCAACCCCCTCTCCAGCGCAACCAATGAACAAAGATCAGCCAGTGGCGCCAGGTCTGACAACCCATACAGGGTTGCCACAATATCAGGCTCAACCAATGCTGTTTGTTTTACATTGCTCTCCCCTGAAACATACTCCTGCCGCTTGCTCCACTGTTGCACCACATTATGTTTTTGCATATCACGACTATCCCACAAACATATACAGAAATGTGTGGGTATACACAGGATGTTACAAAAAGGTACGGCCAAGCTTTCAGGAAACATTCCTCACACACAAAGAAAGAAAATATGTTATGCGGACATGTGTCCGGAAACGCTTAATTTCCATGTTAGAGTTCATTTTATTACTTCTCTTCAAATCACATTAATCATGGAATGGAAACACACGACAACAGAACGTACCAGCGTGACTTCAAACACTTTATTACAGGAAATGTTCAAAATGTCCTCCGTTAGCGAGGTTACATCCTCCGTCGCATGAAATCCCTGATGCGCTGATGCAGCCCTGAAGAATGGCGTATTGTATCACAGCCGTCCACAATACGAGCACGAAGAGTCTCTACATTTGGTACCTGGGTTGTGTAGACAAGAGCTTTCAAATGCCCCCATAAATGAAAGTCAAGAGGGTTGAGGTCAGGAGAGCGTGGAGGCCATGGAATTGGTGCGCCTCTACCAATCTATTGGTCACCGAATCTGTTGTTGAGAAGCGTACGAACACTTCGACTGAAATGTGCAGGAGCTCCATCGTGCATGAACCACAATGGGTATTTTGACATTTGTCTGCACGAATGATTTCAATTTACATTTTAAGAGAAATACTAAAATGAGCTCTAACATGGAAATTTAGCGTTTCCGGTCACATGTCCACATAACATATTTATTTCTTTGTGTGTGGGCAATGTTTCCTGAAAGTTTGGCGGTACCTTTTTGTAACATCCTGTATATATATATATATATATATATATATATATAAATCCCACTTGTAATCCAAGCAGCACGCCAATTACTTTAAGGACATCACATACTTTCCAATAATGAAGCTC